>BGPR01035125.1:1537-16133 GCA_013235015.1 Araneus ventricosus
AGTTAAGAGTTCTTAAGGCGACCAGGGACCTTCAAAATCATATTTTTAAATTTTCAACTAATCAATTTGAAATTTTGCAGGCATTAACTGGAGAACTATATAAGACAACACACAAAATTTCAATGCAATATATTTATTTATTTCTGAGTTATGGGTATGAATGTAATTTTTAATAACAATTAAGGCCATTTATGATAAATGTTCCAGGCGCTTCAGTTTTTTTCAAATTTCATGAAATTTTATATAAGTATAAAAGCATATATGGAGAAGAAATTTTGGCATTCATATAGGCGTTTTAAACTCCAAATGTTTTCTTCCATATCAAATATTATGCATATTTTTTATCTAAAATCAATAGTTTTGAGATATTACGTGTGTTCACTTTGAAATTCCTTTCTGAAACATAAAAATTAATCCCAATTTTTGTTTGAAAAGGGTTGGAGTAACTACTAAAAAAAATTAGAGTGATTTCGAGTAATTTTAGAGCGCCTGGAACATTTCTCATGAAGGTCTTTAATTGTTATTAAAAATTACATTTATAACCATAACTTGGAAATAAACAAATATCTCGCTGTGAAATTTTGTGCGTTTTCTTATATAGTGCTCTTGTTAATGCCTGTAATTTAGAACTGATTATTTGAAAAATTTTAAAATATGATTTTGAAAGTAACTGATCGTCTTAAGTCGGCACAGAATCGCATTCCGTCCATCTGTAATTTGAAAGTAAACGTCGTATACAAGAGCAGATTAATAGAAATGGTTTCTAGTTTATTAATAAGTGTCTTTAAAAAGTAGAAATTTTCGTTTTAATTATTTTCTACTTTTTAAGGTTTAATTTACAATTGTTATTAGAAGATTTATGAAATCTTAAAATCAATTTTTCAAATTCACTACCAGGTGGATCTTTGTATTTAGTATCAAAACGTGATCAATTTATTTAAAAAATTAACTATTTTTTCCGAACACTATTGCTTTTCTGTAATTCCTAGCTTTGGGCAGGGAACATGATATAAAAATTTAATTTTTTCCTAAAAAAGCAGTGGAGCGTTTGTCGCCCCTGGAAATTGATAAAACGAAAAAAATCTGGGCTCACACCGTTCCACAGTAGACTGATAATGGTTTACAAATTTCATCAATGGTTTTATTTGTTATGCGCATTGCTTACATAGATTTTTGTAAAAATAGCAAGTTTATTCTGGTAAATAAACTTGCAAACAAATGGCTTTTCTTTAAAAATCTAGATTTTTTCGCATTTTTTTTTTTTTTTTGCTTATAATATACAATTTTTTCCACGAAATAATACAAAACTTATAGAATACTTGATAATGTGTTAGAGAATTATTCCGTTAAAATTTGAAGTTCATGTTAATATAGTATCACAATTTTTATCTGTAATATTTTGCGAAAGCACATATATCTCTATATGAACATTTTGGAGTAACTTCGAAATTGCAAAGTTTCATCCAGTTATGTATATTAAATCATATTAATTATAATATTAGTCATTATAATTATGATATTAATCATTGCGATAAACGTAAAATCAAAAGTTATCATACTCTAATAGGTTTTCTTCATTTTAAAAAAGATTATTTTGACTATAGAGAATATGTTTGTTAATTTCAACCCTAGATAATTTAAATGTTGGAGAGGTGGAGGGAAGTTTCACGTCTATAAGACGCGTGTCTAGAAATGACGTATGACGCTTTTCTATTGGTTTTGCAATAAAGAACTTTTTAGAGGTGCACTTATTTGGTATACGAATAATATGACCTGCCCATCCTATCCTAAGTAATTTTATAAATTTAATAACATCAGTATAGTTCAAACACTTACACAGCTCATGGTTATATATTAGTCACACATCATCCAACTCTATTACATCAAAATATTTCTTAAATTTTTTTCTTTAAAAAGTTGCTAAAAGTGTTTTATTTATTTATTGTCTCCGCGGGTCATAGCTTAAGTATCTAAAACATAAGGTTCCCACCAGTATAAATACAGAAAAAAATTTTAAAAGAAAGATCAGAATGAAGGCGAAAATTTAAAAATATATTTTCCATTAATTTTTTTAGACTGATTCATCTATATCTGCAAAACTGGAGTGGCATTTTTCATGCTAATTAAAATTTGAGAAAAAGGAATTTTCAGAAGCTATTTTTAATAAAATTAAATCTACTTAAGTTTCTATTTAATACTGTTGATATGAACTAGTATTTACGGATAAGTAAAAGACAAGAAATGTTTTCAAGTCGGTACAAAACAATGACGGGAGACTATCTTTTTCAAATAGCCGCTGATGTTAAAGGCGCAGGACTGCTTTACTCGCGTGACTCTTTTGTTTCTCGAAGTTTCTCGGTTTCTCTTTGTAACTCGCGATAGTCTCTTGTTTCTCGAAATTACTCGCGATATTCTTGTTTCTCAAAGTTACTGGTGATTTTCTTTCGTTTCTCGAAGTTACTCTCAATTCTCTTTGGTTTTTCTGAAATATTAATGTATGTTAAATTGACGAAATAAAATGAAACTAAGATTACAATAAAAATTGTTTTATTTCCTCATAAAATATATTACAATGTCAATTCTTTTGTTTTAATTCTTCAATCGTCCGTTGATATATTGCAATTCTGTGTAGGATCGGTCGATGATATGAAAAGTAACATACATAATTTAATAATTCGGGACTAATGTTTCTTGTAAAAGTTGAACCAATATATGAATTTCCCAGAATACTAGGATAATTTGTTGGCACCATGTTCAAATCAAAATGCTTCTTCATGAAACCGAACGCTTTCTCATTCCTTTTGACATCTACATTAAAAGTCAAATTTCATAGCAATAATTGGAGGCTTCACCTTATGCAAACTGTCATATCGACCGTGCACGACAGTTATACGTTTTTAAGCACATATATAGTTACTGAGATATGAGATCACAGTACATCAGTTTGATGAGTATTTTGCTCAACTTTGCGATCAGCAGTCCTGATCTACATTCCTGTTTTCATTTTTTTTTATCCAGCTTTGTTTTACTTTATCTTTAAAAAAAGGTTCCATTAGTTATGTTTTAATATATGTAGTTACTTGAGATATAGAGATCTCCGATTCAAAAGTTTTTTGTGTCGTTTTAGCATGTGAATCAAATTCCTTCCTGAGACCCCAATGGAGGAACTTAGTCCTACGTTTTTTTAAAAAAAATCAAAGATCAGTCGGTAATAGGGGATTTACAGTCATGGCGGAACTGATACTTCTACTCTAATAGGGAATCTATCATTGATATATATTAAGAGTCTTTTAAAAAGGTTTTTGAAAAGCACTCTTTTATTAGTGTACTAACATGAAGAAAAGTTTTCTTAACCTCCAAGCAGTCGCGCTTATAAGCGAGGTAATTATATCGTGCATCGTCTTACATTTATATCGTGTGCAACTTTCATTTATTATCTAATGTTTAATTATTAATTCCATACTAAGAAAAAATTTATAAACAAAATGTGCACTTAAATTTATAAATGTACGATATATGTATGAATACGAAGCACAATATGATCATATTTATACGCGAGACTACTGGAAGGTTAAAATAAATCTGGATATCAAAGAAAATCTCGTAAAAGTGAGAGGAGCATGTAAAAATACACTTAGGAAATTGAAATTTTGATTATATTATTAGTAAATTTTATTCTTCAATGAATACTAAGAATTTTCTGTCTTTTGGTAGTGTTTCCATGGTTGGAACAACTTTCTTATCGCACTGTTAGCAGCATCTCACGCTTTTATTGTTTTTCCTTTCGCCTCCAAATTTTCGATAAAAATACTTTGACACTTTAGTGCAATAACAAAAGCGTAATTTTTAAAGAAATTTATTTATTATGCCTATTAAAGGCTAAAAAGTAAATTTCAAATTTCTTTATAATTATTATGGAATCTAGTAATCGATTTTTTCAAGTCCAATACCAGAGGGCGCCTCAGTACCAATTCAGAACTAAATAAAATTATGCGATTAACTAATATATAAGTTTTAAAGTATTTTTAAGTATTGGAAGTTCTGCGCAGTCGTGTAACTAACTATACAAAACTTCGGACTCAATATATCAGGTTTGTTTAGATTAACGTCCCGTTTAGAAGCCACACGAGGGCTATTTAGGAAAGGACCTCGTAGTTTTGAGCAGCGGTCAGATGACGCGGACGACGCCTGAGCTGGCACCCCCTCACCAAAATTCCACGCCACACCAACGGAAGGACGTTTGGCCTCTACGTATGATTTAGCGTGCAGCGGGCCCCATGTACGGCGGATCTTCGACAGAATCGGGTTTCGGGCCTGCGGCCCTCCGGTCCCGAGGTCGAGGACTTGCCACTAGGCCACCACGGCCTCTCTAATATATCAGGAGGCGAGTGAAAAATCGATGATAAAATTCCATTTTTTCGAACAGGAAACAAAGTCGAGTTAAATAAAACCGTGTAAAAAATATAAAATTGATTTATTCTTTTGTAAAATAAAGGTTTTCCCAAATAACTTTATATTGCTAGATTTTCCCAAGTTTGGGATCGTTTGGATTGTCCAACTCTAGCTCCAGAATCGATCATCCCGTTTAAAACCAAGTATGTGATGTTTCCCAGTATTTCTACATAACACGATATACGAGTACTTCAGTTTAGACATAATTTTGAAGACCAATAATTAGCGTAAGCTATATACAAGAATGACGATAAAAAAATTGATGCTGAACATAAAAGGTATAAATCCAAAATTTTCCTTTTACAGTTTCGTTATCATTTTCTATGGTTTTATAGTTGATTTAACGGGTTAAAAAATTTTAACTTATTGGCAAGAATCAAGTGGAACGTTTTTAGCATAATGTAATGTACAGGTCAACAACAGTTTCAATCCCGTAATATATTAATAGGTTTGGTGTACCACGAAGCTGATCAACTAGCCAGACAAGTTAATCATAGTACTGTTAACATCAGAATCAATCTCCCTAAATGTTGAACTAAAACAATGTTCCCTTGAAATTTGGAAAGAGAGGAGGAACCTTTCGTGAATGGGACGTCGAAATTTTCCTTTTCGCTCCCCAAGTTAACATTAACCGAACTTCATTCGATTCAAAAATGAATCTGTTCTTCACAGAACATGTACCTTTAGTGACCCTGTCCCCCTTCCAAACGAGGGTAAGCAATATGATTCTGCATTGTAACGTCACGGCCGATAGCCGCCGTTTTATGGATGAGCAAATTCTAGGGGAATGCAGGCAATTTGTATTCTTCCGAATTTTATTACAGCTAGATTCTATTTACATACATTTGCAATATACATTTTCTAGATTAGAATGCTTGTATTTACAAATAAACAATCAAATTGACCTAGAAGAGAGGAACTGTAACTATGGTCGAGTAACTGCATGTAATTAGTTAACTTTCGCGAAACGAACCTGCACTCCACTGGAAAATTCAATAAAATCCCGGAGTTCTATATAAACTCCTACGAGATGAGCCCGAGGACCGGGTGTATCCGTAAATATATCAGAAATCGCAATCCCTGACGGGAGCACTGCGAATCTCGATCCGGAGAAAAGCCTAACGCTCTCCACCGTAGCTGAAGTCCAACTCCCAACTCCCCTAAGACAACCGCAATCCCTCGTTTTATGTAACGATCAGGGTCTCCTCATTAGTAAGATGGCGTTCTTTCCACCAAATGCAAAAATTCCCACCTTTATTCCCACCATCTCTCGTTAACTCTCTTCCTACAAACGCAAATGTTGCCTCTCGTCCATCAAATCCACGCTTCGTTACTCTGAATTGTCCAGTTCCCGTAACGTAGGCGACATTGTCAATCAACGCTTTTTTAAGGACCCTGTGGTCAAGGTCTGGTCTCCAGTCAAGTATTGTCAGCTCTGCAGATGCTTTGGTGCCTCTGCCTGTCCACGCTTTGTTAAACCGCACCTGAACAGGGAAGCATTGTCATTCCTCAGACGGTTAACGCTGGTCGAAGAATGCTGTATAATTCCACCTGCAACACTGAATCATCGTCGTTATTTGGCGGTTTTGTTACAGCATGCACGTGAATGGACGCCAAGCGTGCAAGCTTTGGCATTTCTTAGTAGCCATCAAGCGATTTCTCCAAGAAATCTTTGAATAAATGCTGCACGCTTCAAAGCCTACAAAACATAAAAATGGCTGAGTGATTCACACATTGCGTCCACTCCCGATGTCGAAACTGACGTGCTACCGAATCAGAATTAGAGGGATTTTCAGAAAAGAATTGTAATACTACTTTCACACTCTTCCGGAATTTCACTGCGAGTTAATTCCATCAACAGAGCTTCAAAATACTTAAACTTAGTGACAAGAAAACTGTCACAAATCTTAAAATAAAAAAGGTTTAACAAAAAATATTTCGGATAACCTTTAGTTTAAGGTGCGTACTCACTTCTTTTCCCTTAACCTCGCCAATTGTTTGTCGCCAAGAGAGAGAGAGTGCCAGAACATTTGTTTTGGATGAGAGTTTAAATTTTTTCGGCGTCGTTTGCGCATGCGCAGTCAGTGCTTTGTTTACCGGTCTACGGCTGTTTTTTTAATTTTGCCTCATTTCCATTTGTCCACTGTCTGCTCTCTTCTATTTGCTTGGTTAGCATATGAATTTGAATAATACTTCACTTAGAATTTTTTGATCATTTACCAAACGATTTTTTTCTCTCTCAATAACAGTTCGCTTCTCTTCTAAAGATTTTCGTTCATCGAGTTTGCTAATTCTCTTTCTCTGTGTTGCTGATTATGGCTTCGAAATATCGAAAAAGGTATGTTTTTTCTGGAAATAATGCTACGTTTCACCGTCTTCAGATATCGTGTTTTTCCAGCGTTCGTGCTTTCCCTGTGTGTTTCGTTCCTGAATGAAAAAGCGAAGCTACGAGGTTCCTGATTTGCTGAAAGTGAAGCCACTGATGTTTTTTTAAGTTAAAAAAATTTGCCCGGTATACATTTGCAATGCCTAAGGCATTGCGTGCTCAATCTCTCGTTTTTAGATGCCGTAGGCATCGAATGCGCAGGAGACATAAAAAACTCACTGCGCATCCTAAATAGTGTTTGGCGACGGCAGGTAAAATTGCGCCAAAGAAAAATGGCGAGAAAGAAATACGTACCCAAAACTCCAGGTTTACCAATATTTCTTACCCACAGCAACACCGAAAAGTGGTAGAGGCAAGAGTTGAAACAGCTTTAGGATGTCAATTGCTACGAGAGATACAAAATAGATTATTCAAAAACTGTATATATTTTTTCGTAAGTTTGGGAAATGAAATACTTGCTTTTACATCCTTTCGAAATATGCAAGGCATTTCTAAATGATTACGCTTCTTACAAAATGTTCTATAAACTTCTTTGCCAACGATAATTAGGAAAAAGTGAATATGATACAATAGGAATGTCAGATTTTCATTTGGGTACGTAATAATTACTCTATTTGCAGGGCCAGATTTTCCCTAGGACCAAGCTAGGAAAGCCTTGTGGTTTTCTTCCCATGGTTGATCAGGCAGCGACGACCATAGCACAGGCTTTCCTACGGGAATTCGTTTCTCGCTTTGGCGTACCCGAGGTCATTACTACAGACCGAGGTACAAACTTTCAGAGTAATTTGTTCCACAATCTTGCTAATTTGCTCGGATCATGCAAAAACCGTAGTAAAGCATACAACCCAAAAGATAAGGACATGATAGAAAGAGTAAACCGACAGATAAATGCAGCTTTTATGACCCCTTGTACAGCAGATTGGGTTGACGCGTTACCTTTGGTACTGTTAGGTATTCTTTCCAGTATTAAATTCCTATAGGCGCGTCTTCCGTTGAATTAGTGTATGGGACATCGCTTAGCCTGCCGGGAGAGTTTTTTAGACAATTTTAGAATACTACCCAAACTCAAACTGAGTTTCTAGCGGAGCTCAGGTGTACAATGCAACACATTTGGCCTCTACCAGCCACAAACCATTCCACTAGCAAAGTATTTGTTCACCCGGAATTATTGAAAACTTTGCATGTGTTTATGCGAGTAGACAGGATTCGATGACCATTCAAGCAGCCGTACTCTGATCCTCATCAAGTTCTCAAACGAACTGACAAGTTTTTCGAACTTGACATAAATGGTAAGCCACCAACCGTCAGCAAGGATCGACTATAACCCGCATTTTTCTGTCAAAAGCCACGAGACATCCACTTAGGAGTTATTCCGGATGCTCCTGTTAAAGATCTAGTTACTCGATCTGGTAGTGCTTCAAGACCAGTTATTCGTTTACAAGCCAAGTGACTTTCAAACTCCGGGGGGAGTGTGTGGCGGCCTCTCGAACCTTTTTCCTTGACATTGCATTTCATCTCGCACCTTGCCATGTGGTGGCAGGTAGAGTTTTATTCTTTCATGTAAGATGTTAAGAAGGTGCAATTGTTCCGCTTGCGCACTATTGGTCAAAGTATTTTTAAAAGTACCTTTTCCCTTTCCGTCAGACAGAGAGAACAGCAACACAGTATAGCCAACTCACTTCAGTGACGAATAAGCCTTCTTGACTGGATGTACAGTAAAGGTGCGAGCCATCTCGCCTAAGCGGAGCATGAAACTTCCGACTGGTTTAGATTTCCCTCATCTGCAAATAGATGCGGCTTGTTAATCATCAGCAACACAGAATCCAGATGTACCTATAGTCCCTTCGCTCCCCACTGAACGTGTTCCTCTTCTCGCCAAGTATTCTTGTGTACATGTTAACTTTCGATACGAGATGTATCGTTCTGCAAATTCTTTTTGTTTAAATGTTCCAATGATTTAATGTTCTAATTGACGAGTTCATTTTGCACAATATACCTTGATAAAATATGAAATAAATGTTTATTGATGAACTTTTTGCCTGGAGTATCATTTGTAACTTGCTGATCTGAGTCAATGATGAGGTAGGGCATTTTTGAGGTATTCTCTAGCCCCTTCAGGTTTCTCACTATAATTTTAAAATTTTGTTATATTGTTTGAAAATATCCTTCTTGACATAAACAGTAATACATAACATTGGCTTTTTTATTATTTAAATTACCATGCAATTTTTATAATTGAGAGAAAAAGATATCTTAACATAATTAAATTTTTGATGAAATACTAAAAAAAATTTTCAATCTGTCTTTTTCAATGTAGCTTTTAACTTCATGTTCATGTTAATGTAGTAAAGGGAAAGCTTCATATTTGATGCATGGAATTGCACTTATTTTAAAAGATGTCTGGAGAGATCTTTCAAAGCAATTTTTACTTTCTGTTAATCTAGGTCCCCCAAGTATTATTTTCATACGCATCCTGCTTTTGATAAGAATGCAATAAACTACTTTTTTGAATTTTCTTAATATTGAAAACCAAAGCAAAAGAGTAATTTATGCTATAAAGTAAATGCTTTAATTACATAAATGGCAAGGTTGAATTGTAGAGTATGAAGCGGTTTTCCTGCCACTTTATTTTGCCAACTGTTAATCGCCACTCCTTGACTGAGAAGATGTTTTGTTTTGGGTGCGCATAGATCCTATTATTGGTTCTCGAGCATGGCCGCTTTTTATGACTGGTTTAAATTGGTCTCCTCTATGCTTTCTTCCATTTTATTGGTCGAATTTGCTTTGAATTTTGAAAATTATGATCATTATGATCATTTTCCAATGGATTTTTCTAGACTGACGGACTCTTAGTTTGTGTTGACGTTTTGAGGAAGGAACCTATATCGCTTTGTTTCTTGCAATCGTTTTCAAGTCTTTCATTTGATATTCATGACTTCAAAGGCTTTTTGACAAAGGAACGTTTTGAGGTGATAACTCATTTTGGAATTTTAAAACATGTAGATTTCTAACATTCAACGAACAGGCGTAGCTACTAGGCTGCCGCTTTGCTGAAAGCTGATGTAATTTAAATTTCAGAAGTAATTTTAAAAAATAAAAACCATACAATAGTTGTTAAAACTGTTCCATATGACTGTAACGAGTTTAGTAAACAAAACAACACAAACGTTACGGACCAGATGTCCAAAGATCGCAGAACCGTCGAAATTCTGTTTGCGCGGGTCATTTTTTCCTGTCATACGTGAGCGCGAATTCACCCTACATTATTTATATATATAGGCGATCAATGCACCAATTTTTTTTATGCATAGGACCATTATCTTTTTATTAAATAGTCATAAACATAATGTTTTATTAATTTATTTTATTGTTTTATTTAAAACATATTTTTAAATTTCCTAGGCAGTTCTAGGTTTACTTTATCAGCCTTGAAAGAATCTAAGTATCTGTAAGAATATGAAGTAATTTCCTTAGTATACTTTTCAGGGTTTCATTCCTTGTCGGTATAGAAACTTTTTAAGATGTTAAAAATTAATTATTTCAAATGCTTTGTAAATTAATATTCATTTCCAAATAATGATGTATGATATTATTTTGAAAGTACTACATTTATTATAGCATCCTTCTCCCAAGACCAAAACGAAGGTTCTTGATTTTTTTTTTTATCCTGTAACAGTATAATATTAACTTCATCAAAAGAAAGTAATTTCCTTTGAAGTTAAAAAGATATGCGATGAAAAGGAATAAATATAATTTAATAATTTGAAAATTACTTAATACTTCTTAAATTATACGCCCACATGTTTTAAATTATTGGTACATTACAAAGATGTGAATAAATTACCATTTTTTTAGGTGTTTCTCCAAATTTTCTTCTCATTTCTGCATTAAAGAAAAAGTGAATTTGTGAGAAAAAAAGCTTATATCAGAATTGCATGTAAAATTTACAGTGTATGAAAGGAAATTATCTAGTATTAAATTTAATAATAGTTAGCGAAAATAATAAACTAAAAATACCTATTTATTGTCTATATCGATGTCATGACAATGCAAACAATAATTAGTTCTATTTAAGCCACTTGGGGACGCTGCAGACCTTGGCCGAACTCCTGAGTAGTACCACTGTTTGCACAACCCTGTGATCCAGATACAACACTAAATCTGGCACTTTCAAGTCCACGGTGTCGTCCTTCTCTTTCTGTCTGATTGATTCTAGTGTCAAATTATTTTTTTTTCTCTTTTTTTGCCAAATTTACCATGTATATAATTTGTTTTTGACTCGTTCTATTACTGACATTAGTGTCGAAATGCTTATTTTAATCCTTAGTATTTTTTTTTTGTTTTTTGTAAATGACTTGTGCCAATAGGACTAATAATTGTATTTAGGCGACTTGATTTGATGTTATCACTAACCTTTTACTTTTAAATTGTTAAGGGAAGGTGGAAGACACAAGCGTCTAGACCATATCCTCTAACTAACCAACATTACAGAAGTTTCCTCTCTCGCGCCATCTCGTAGAGAAAATAGAAAACTTATCCGGGGAGGACGTGAGAAACGCGCTACGGACGAACTCCAATTCATTTCATTATTTCTTCTATTTAAGCAAAACTAGTAACATTTTTTTTTTTTTGCTATATCTGTTCTAAATGATAAATGCAAACACCGTCTAACTATTTAAAAACTAATTTTTAACCGTAAAATTTAGTAAAGAATACATTGTATTATTCAGGGGATCTCGAACACGTAGCAAAGTATATTTCTTACATTCATGTTTTAAACATATTTTATATATATAAGCACATATTATATCATTAACGTAATCATCGTTATACAATTGTGGATAGCAAAATACTGCTTCTCATTTTCTTAGAAACACAGGAAACTTTCTTAGAAATCCAAATAATGAATTCTTCGGGCGTTATCTTTAGAACTAATAAATTTAGGGCGTAATTCACTATTATTTTTCAGAATATTTTCTACAATTTTAAGCTTTTCAAACAAATAAGACATTTAACAGCAAACTACAGTTACATCTGCATAGCCTAAGTGCTTCCACGGACCACCTTTACGCCGCATTTGCAATTATAAATCTTTCTCATAAATCTCTTGCGCTATCCCATAAGGACAACGCGACTTAAATTATTGCATTTAATGAAAAACTAGGATTAGAATAAAACTTTTAATTTATAAAATTTAATTTTAATTAAATGTTGGTACTTTTACTTTTTTTTGCTGCGACATTAGTTAAATTTCACCATTCAAAGCACTAGTCTGTGGGACGAACATCAAATCTTCACATTCGTTTGCTATGTTTTGAGACTACATAATTTTTTTTATTAAACTATTGTAATTACTTAATTTCATCTGAAATCTCGATGTTCCCACGCTTAAATGTGCACATCATTTACAAAATAACAATTATATAGAGAACTATATTTTTTTTTCCTATTTGCAGCCATTCGTAGAACCGCTACAAGATGGCGTAGTCAAAATTCAGTTCAAAATTTAACAAACAGCTTTTTAATCAGAATATTCAAAATTTATTTTATTTTGTACCATT
Source organism: Araneus ventricosus (assembly GCA_013235015.1). NCBI lineage: Eukaryota > Metazoa > Arthropoda > Arachnida > Araneae > Araneidae > Araneus > Araneus ventricosus. The sequence continues at coordinate 13,937 of BGPR01035125.1, forward strand.
AAAAATATTAATATGATGTTCATATAGTTAATATTTAGGAGTCAGTGACGGTCCCATCTCAAATTGATAGGATTGAGGACCTACTGCTTGATGCGTCGCAATTTGATGATGATCATCCCTTCAACCTGCTTGGATCCGCTTCTTCGCTTCTCTATGATGTGCTTCCACCCAACGGCCGCGCGCTAAACTAAAGGTTCTGCGTTTCGACCTCCGACATCAGTGTTTACATTTTGGACTAGGATTCACTCGCGTTGTTTACTGTGTGGACTTAGAGCAGTCGCGCTGACTTCTTGTCTCTCTAGTGCTCGTTGAAGCGTTGTGACTGTGCATTACACCTATTTTCGGGTGTTTGTTCTCTAGAGTGAACTTTCCCTCTGGATTACGTGTGTGTTGTGATTCTTTGACTTACCAAAGCTGTGTTAACCCAGCGGATATATGGCTACTCAAAACGAGACGATTGCTAACAGCGAAGGGGTAAGTGCCGACCCTTTACACTTTGCTCTTAGTGTTTGCAATGGTATTGATATTTCTAAGTGTACCGGTCCTGAGGAGTGTGATATTTATGTTTGTAAAATTGATGCATGTCTTGATACGTTGGAAAAAGTTTCCCCCCAATCTGTTGAATTATCAAATGCCATCCATATGCTAGATAGGTCTCTTAACCGTATTTTGCATAGGAAAATTAGTATTCTTACAACCTTGTCCAATCAAATTATTGCTAATGCTTATACAAATTCCCATGTAAATAATATCTTTTCCGATGGAGGTTCTGATATTGAATCCTCTTCCACATCTAATGCATTTCACAAAAAGAGTAAGAAAAATAGGAGATCCCCTCAGAAAGAAGAAAATGCTTCAAAAAAGATTAAACAATCCTTTGAATATCAAATGAATACAAGCAATCGCTTTGAAAATCTGGAAAATGAACGTACCATTACGAAAATCAATCTAATCAAAATGATGAAATGAAGGATATCGATAATCAACAAGGACTCTTCAGCCATACGGCTAAAACATCAAGTAAAATAAACTTAAGAAGTTTCCAAAATAGCCGATCTGGTCCTGCTACTGCTAACAACTCTAATAATGCCAACAAAAGCAGATACGTTCCTCCTATCTATATAGATAATCCTAAGAACGTCCCCCAACTTCTTGACTTGCTTAGTGAAATCACCAAGGAGAAAATAACAGGACGCATGATAAATAATGATAAACTAAAGATCTTCCCTCCTACGCCCGAAGCTCATAAAGCTATACAAAATAAAATCACTCAAGACGGTATGAAATCTCATACATATGTACTTAATGATGAAAAACAAATTAAAGTTGTCATCAGAGGCCTCTCCAAAGACTTTGATACTTCTGTAATAATATCCTACCTTCAGAATCAGGGATTTGCTCCTACTATATGTCATCCTATTCGTAACAGGCAATCCAATACAAACTTCAACCTCTTCCTTGTTACCCTCCCTAAAATTCCAAAGTCCAAGGAAATTTACCAAATCGAATTCATTGGCCGCATGAGAGTTACTATTGAATCCTTGAGGAAGAAACAATCTCCTGGGCAATGTTACAATTACCAGGAATTCTTTCATCATAGTCGGCTCTGTGCCAGAAACCCTAGGTGCAGGAAGTGTGCAGGACCGCACAGATCCAGGGAATTCCCAAAACCTAAGGATACGCCTCCCAAATGCCTCCACTGCAATGGCCCACATACGGCAAACTTCACAGGATGCACAAAGAACACTGTTAACAGAAGAACCTTTTCAGAAGTTCCTGAAAATGCCTGGACTGACCCAGCAATCATCGCCAAGATTAAAATGCCCCAACTCCTGCAGTAGAACCAAATCCAAATCCTGACACCCAATTTATCCCAAGACCCGTTCAACTTGCTTCAAATGCGCCCCCCCCCCCCCCAACCCAAGAAGTTTTCTTCAAACAGATGTCTCAAATGATGTCCAGCATGATGAACTCTTTATTCAGCCAAATGGCTAATTACTACCAGATGAAACCCCCTACTGTTAGCATTCAATAATCAGAGGAACAAGAGCCTTAATCTAATCAGCTGGAATGCTGCTGGCATCCAGAACAAAATTAATCAACTCAAATACTTTCTTCTTGACTGGAAACCAGATATATTGGCCTTACAAAAAACCCATCTCAACCCAGGAGACAGACTCAAGTTCCCCAACTACTC
>BGPR01035126.1:0-16131 GCA_013235015.1 Araneus ventricosus
ATAACACTAAATGGGGGCGCGAGCATATCGAAAAGAAAATATTATTTAAAAAATTGATTAATTTACTGAAAGGAAAGTAAAACGAAATACATTATGTCATACTCTTCGGTGTTGCCAAATATCAATAAATTTATTTATTCTTGGTAATTCGCAAGGTTTGTAATGAAGGTCGTAGTGTTGCTTTAGCAACAAATAACAAAAATTCATTATTATTATTATTATATAAATTGTTATTGTGTTGGGGGGCGTTATGAAAATTGATTGAAAAATGGGTCGCAAATAATGAAAGGTTGAGAAACGCTGGGGTAGAGTAATGATATGGGGTTGAGTTATCTCCACTCCGATGACCGGTTGTACCTTTAGTGGGAGCGTTGGGCTGTGGCCGATTATAGCTATTTTGCCCGACACACACGTTCGATTTGTGTCTGACAAATCATTCGCGGCAAACTGTCGGAGAAGCGAATAGCGGCTTGAAGTACAATCATGGCAGCTAGGTAGTACACTTTTACCTCCTGTCAAGCTGCGATGCAGGACAAATCAATAGCTATACTTTTTCTTGTCAGTTTCACCTGAGGTTGGAGAGAAATCGGAAAAGTACCGAATGTATGTGAGTACTATCAATACACTTCACGTCGCTACTCACTTCTCCTGCAGTTTGTGTCGCTAATTATTTGTCCGACACCAATCGCATGAGTGTACTGGTCGGTGCAGTCGTGGCGATTTTATTCAGATTGCTCCGAAAACTACGGTAGGGCGTTGCCAATTCCCTTGTGATAACCCAGTCAAAGTGATGATCATACGAGACGTCGTCATTTCTGACGTGGATAACCGAAACGATTGACGTCAAGAAAAACTGGATATGCTTTACATGTATACGGTAGTGGACGAGAATTCACGGCACTTGTACAAATTAGCAACACGAACAGACAGCAATTCACTAATAATTATAACAACATCAGCACATCCAATGCCGCTCGGCGTCTAACAGCTTACTAGCTCGCACTGCGGATAAAATTCGAAAGACGTTCGCACTGCAATCAGTCCCAGTCGATCAACTTACACTTCTCTGTGATCCGCTCACGGTCTATTTATAGTCTCCCAGACAGGCCGTGACGTCACATGGAATCATCTGGATAAATCCGGATCTCGGCCCCTAATAGAGATATCAAGAAAATAATCGCATTTTCAGAAATCTTCGATTTCTTGCCAAAATCGCCAAGTTTGTCGCCAAGGTCAGGGATGTCATTCCATATTAACCCCTGTAAAACTATCTTCCCAACTATAAGACTAGGGAAGCTACACTCTATGTTCTTAACAAAAGCAAGATAATTTTTGATGAAAACTTTTCGCTCCCTGCACTTGTTCTAATTCTAAGTTCTATGATTTCATTGTTTTGGCTATATACAAAACAGCATTTCAAAAAAATATAACAAGTGTGTATTATCTTGCCCTGATAATCATTAGTCATAATCGTTGTCGTTCCAATTACTGATTCGCCAAAGTCGCCAAAATGATTGCCAACGTCAGGGGTTTAGGCCTGGCCACTGCCGGTCATTCCATACTTACCCCTGTAAAACTCTCTTCCCAGCCAAAAGACTAGCATTTCTGGGAAGCGACATTCCAGGTTCGAAGAATATTCTTCCTACTACGGCATTAAAAGGCTACCCTTCTCCTCCAAATCAGGGTAAAAAGGAGCGGATTTGCAACTCGGAGACCATTTGATCTATAAACCTGTTCTATAACTTTTTAATGTAAAATGAATTGCATAAAACAGTAAAAATTAACCTCAAATAATAAATCACTCTCAAAAATTAAATTGCGTATTGGAATACATTGTACTCTGTAACTTATTCTCGCTCTCTAGTAAAATGGTAAATTTGTTTTACTTACGATAGTTTAACTCTGACATATAGAAATGTAATAAATAAAGCTCGCAGACATTTGTAAGTATTTTTAGAATTTAGTTTGCAAGACCGATGCAAGAACAAGTTTTTGTAATAAACCTTAATAAAAATTGATAATGATAATAAAAAACAGATAATCTACCTCCACAAAGTGATCAAGAACAGCGGACTGATGACGTAAAACTGCATGTCGTTTGCCAAATACCACGACCATCCCAAGCACTGCAAAATAAAAATATGAAGAGCTTTCAGGAAGCGCGCTTCAATATGTCATTGCTGATATATTTTATACTTGCATACGTTCAAAATGTGTTTATGAGTCGAAATAAATATTACATAAAGGATAACATGCTTAACTTGAATTAAACCATTTGTGAGCATTTACAATTACACACATTTAATTTCATTTACATTTAATTTCCATTTACACACATTTATCTAACTTGACTTGTTTCCTGTTTGTAAAGATGGAATTTTATAATCGACTTTTCATTCCATTCCTGATGTACTAGAGGTTTGAAATTTCGCACGCTTGCGTGTTCTTGGTGAAACTATACTATTTCAATATTTTCAGACCATGATTGTCATTTAATCTAATGATGTAATTCAATTAAGACTCCATACCACTGGTGCCACCTATTAGTGAATTTTAGGAACACTTAATTTCAAGATTCCATAATGTTTATATAAACGAATGATAAATTAAGATCCAGAAAGCAGAAAGTAATTAACATAAAAGAATTTTCGTAAAATAAGTGTGTTTTCAAAAAAAAAAAATAGTTAAATTTATTTTTCTTAAGCCTGATGTAAAAACTGTAGGTATCTTGAATACAATTTGTTAATACCATGGTTTTTTATTAAATATTTGTTAAAAAGAAAATCCACATGAAATATTTTTTAATGAGAAATGATAAAGCATGAGCCGTGAATTAGTTATTGGCATTTTTTACTCGTTATTTAAAATTAAATTTTTGTTGTTTATTTGAAAAAGACTTTGCAATAAAAATTTTCAGTAGAAGCACAAACTAGTGAAAATAAAATTTACAGTAGAAGTACAAACAAGTGAAAATAAATGAACAACTAAAAAAAAAATTTTGTCTTCGTGAGCCGCTATTATCATACTACAAGAGAAGTGACAATCGTGTGCAAAATGTTAAAAGGAAAATTACTGAAAGATTTAATTTTTCCAATTAGACGACAGATAGCTAACTCCATAATGCGTGCCATCATTCAGTTTTCACAGGTGAACGCAGGCCATCTTGGCTACTTGACGGCCTGTAATTCCGATTTTCCAGTATGGACGGTACCGAGTTGGATAATGATATGATATTACCTTCTCTCAAAATTTTTACGCGAATTTACTCCTATTTTTATGAACATAATAAACTTCTTTTCGACTTACAGTCTAGGCTACCACCCTCACTTACAAACACAAAAAATAAATTTCAAATTTTAAAATAAAATGTAATTTTAGGTTGTATTTTTGTTTGCAGTACGCAGCAACAGCGCATATATGTATTGTGTATTTTTCACATTATGTCCAGACAAAATGGTTTTGACACAAAAAATTGCACTTGGAACGAATAATTCTTTCATTTTTAAACGCTTTTACCAAATCCGACATGTTTCATGTTTGTATGTAAGGTTGGAATTTTGTGATCGATTTATCACTCACTTCTTAATGCACTAGAGTTCTGAAATTTTGTATATTTATTGGGTCTTGATGACGATGCAATATTTTAATAATTTTAGAGCTTTCAATTATCAATTTAAAAAAAATCGCAAAATTACGTTTTCATTCGGTAGGTTTCCGTGGCGCCATCTATAGTATTTATCAAGAACTAGAGATCTTCATCGGTGCTAAAGTAAATGCTAAGATCAAATATAAACGTTGCAAAAGGACGTGTCAGTTTCTCAATTGGATACATCACTATCACTTGGTCACTCTTCAGAAGTGAACAAATGTACGATCAAGATATCCCATCAGTAAAGTTAGACTTATGGTATAAATTAAAGACTGAAAACTAGAAAATAATAAATATAGAAAAACGCTTTTACCAATCCATTAAAAAAGAAAATAATAATTTTTTCTCAAAAACCTGGAGGTCAAAAAACAAAAATCGTAAAAGCGTGCGGCGCTGAAAACAATAAGAGAAAAATATAAAACCACAATGATTAACGTAAGAAACGAAATGTTATTAAACATTCATCATATAAAATATATTATAAATGCGATTACAATTCTAATTTACTTACAGATTTTCTACCTGCGCCTCACGCTTTTTGACCTCAAGATTTTTGAGAAAAAATTATTATTTTCTTTTTTGATGCATTGGTAAAAGCGGTTGTTTTTCAAAGTTTTTTTATATATTTATTCTAGAAATCGAATTTCAATGTTTCTATTGACTTCTTGCTCATGATGTGTGCCAAAACGTAAATAAATTGATCAAAAGGCGAAGCTACATTCACGGCTTCAAAAGCAGTTTTCGGAAGCGATATTTACCTGACCAGCGATAGCTTGGAAGTTGTTGATGTAAAGCAAGTTCCACCACCAGTTCTCGTGGCAGTTCTTGTCATAATCGGTGTCGGGCCAGCTGGGGCCATCAGCTAAGTAGGGATTAATGAATGTGTAAAACAGTATCACAATAGCATACACTGGGGTGAGTCTGAAATCAAAGAGAGCACATTATGAAATGAGAAGAATGGAGAAGAAAGCAAATTTATTAATCGAATAACATAGAAAATATATGATTTTCAAATCGTCGCTTAACAAGCAACACCGCCCATCTCATTTTTTGAAATTTCAAAGTGGAAGAAAAAAATGAATTTTTCGCGATCAATAAACGATATTTCTGAATTTCTTTCACATCTGGTATGAACCTGTGGTCTTGTGTTGATATCAGATGTTTAAAAAGATCAGAAATATTCATTTTTGGTTGCGAAAAATCCAGTTTTACGTCTTTTAAATTTCAAAAAATTGAGATAGGTGGTGTTGTTTGTTAAGCGACACAACCCATCTCAATTTTTGAAATTTCAAAGTGGAAGAAAAAACTGAATTTTTCGCGATCAATAAACGATATTTCTGAATTTTGTTTCGCACCTGGTAGGAACATATGTTCTTGTGTTTATATCAGATGCTTAAAATTCAGAAATATTCATTTTTGGTTACGAAAAATTCAGTTTTACGTCTTTGAAATTTCAAAAAATTGAGATAGGTGGTGTTGTTTGTTGAGCGATACCACCCATCTCAATTTTTGAAATTTCAAAGTGGAAGAAAAAACTGAATTTTTCGTAACCAATAAACGATATTTCTGAATTTTTTTCACATCTGGTAGGAACATGTAGTCTTGTGTTTATGTCAGATGCTTAAAAAAACAGAAATATTCATTTTGGTTTCGAAAAATTCAGTTTTACGTCTTTGAAATTTCGAAAAAATTGAGATAGGTGGTATTGATTGTTAAGCGACGATATGCACATGCAAATCCAAAATTTTGAAGCAAATTATTTAAACTTACATTTCACACAAATGCGTGTACCTCTCAGTCAAAACTTTGGCTTATAACTCCAAATTTATACATTTTCAGACACTTTTATTTAATTTTATATGTTTCTTTATTGTAAAGATGGAATTTTGGAATCGATTTTTTTTACTTACTTTTTTGTTGTGCACACTTTTTTGATGTTTCGAAATTTAGAGCACTTGAGTGTTCTCGATGACAAGACACTATTTTAATAGTTTTTAGAACCTAATTATGAATTAATGAATTATTTAATTATATTTTATCCCATACGATTGGCGATGGCCTAGTGGTAAGGTCTCGACCTCGGGACCGGAGGGTCGCAGGTTCGAAACCCGTTTCCACTGAAGATCCGCCGTGTATGGGGCCTGTTGCACGCTAAATCATACGTAGTGGCCAAACGTCCTCCCGTTGGTGTGGCGCGGAAGTTTGGAGAAGGGGGTGCCAGCTCAGGTGTCGTCCTCGTCATCTGACCGCGGTTCAAAATTACGAGGTCCGTCCCTAAATAGCCCTCGTGTTGCTTCAAAACAGGACGTTAATATAACCTAACCTAACCCATACGTTTGGCGTCACCTGGTAGTGAATTAAAAAAATGATCTCAAATAGCCATAATAATGAATTATTAATTGAAAATAATAAATTCAACTTTTAATACACTAATAAAAGCGTATTTTTAGGAACTGAGCTAGTTTTATTAATATGAGCATTAAGTTTTTCTTCGTAAATATCCAAATTAATTTTCGTATCATTCATGTAGAAATTGTTATATTTTGATAGTTATTTATTTTGGTCAGATACCCCCATCTTGCGTTGCGTTAACTTCTAAGAGAAATGAAAGTGCGGAGAAAGAAACTAACAGTTTTAGACTTGTTTTTCTTCAAGAGAAAACTACGGACTCTTTTTTTTTCCCGGAGAAACCATTATTTTTTTAAATTTGAATGCTTTGTAATCCACTTTCAAGATTTAAGCTGAGACGAATTGTTCAAGAAGCTTCTTTGCTGTTTGATTTCATGCATCGCAAATTGAACTTTCCCATTTTGTGTGATCCGTATCAGTGGCAGCGGCGAGAGGGGTAGTTGCTATCCCCCCACTTTTGACAGAAAACTCGTTTTCCGCCAAAAAGCTTTAGCTTTCGTAAAATCATCTTCTACATGCCTTCACATCATGAAAATCAGTCCCAGTCCCAACTTTGACACCCTTTTCTGAAAACTCGTTCAACCACTTATTTGTGTTTTCTTTCTCTGTTGTTTAGATGACACTTTCTGTTTTCGGAAAATTCTTGTGATACTGATTCAGCTAAGAACTTTTTTTTTATATTGCCCACGCGGACCCTGCTTACCCAAAAGGTAGCTAAGAACAATTAAGGTATTTGTGGATTCCACGTAATTTTTTTCTCGAATAATAACGTCTATTGACGACTTATTATTAGCTTATAAATTTAAAAATGCGCTGAATGCATGACGCATGGACGATAGTTAACGAGTTAATTCTGTGGACCACAACACAGAGAAAAGAAAATGAAAATCTCGATATTAAATAACAGACTTGAATAGAAAAGGGTGTAATCAAAACTTATTTGTCAATTGAAAATTTCAAAATGATTCAAAGTTTTCTGAATGCTATCCAAATGCGAAATTAGGGATTAAACAATAAATAAAATTATTTTATTGATTTTTCCTCTTAAAATGATACAGGGTGACTTTTAATTAACCTACAACTTTTAACTGAAATAACTCTTGAGTCGTTGCAGATAGCATTAGAAACATTTTTTTTATTGAAAAGAACATTGAAAAGGATTTTAATGCAGAATGTTTTTAAAGTGAGAGCCGTCAGAGGTGATACAGTAGCGCAACCTAGTCTCAAAATTGCCAGTTGCAAGTTCAAGAGATTTTCTTTTAATGCTTACAAATGAGTGAGTTATGGACCTTTTGAGGCTAATAAAGTCTGTCGGTTTCTTCTCGTACACCAAATCTTTCATACGACCCCAAAGAAAGAAATCACATGGATTCAGATCTGGGAATAAGGTGGCCAATGCAATGCACCAGGATTGCTCTAGACGGCTTAGGTCGGTTTCTGAATGTTGCAGACCTCTTCCGTAGCAATATTGTGGCATTTTCGCCACATAAATACCAATTTTTAACAATAAATATACGATCTTCGGTTCAATATGACACTTTGGGAGATAGTTTCAAAATGGCGTGGAACTGATACGAAACATATTCCTTCTACGCCCTCTGCCACTGCATGCATTCGTGGCGCCATCTAGTGAGGCTCTGAGAAATTATTTCAGTTAAAAGTTATAGGTTAATTAAAAGTCAATCTGTAGTTTTTAACTTCCACTGAGAAACCACGAACTGCGGTTTTTATAATTTTTAGTAAGTCTTAACCTTTACACGCGCAATTTTACTGGTATCAATACTGAGTGGGACATACCAGTGAGCCGAAAATGGTTAAACCAATTTGCTTTACATCTCTTATACCTTAAAGTGCACTTCCGTTGCAAAATTTCCTGCATGAAATTTCAGCAATAAAGATTACCTTAAAAAGGGAAACTAGAGTTCCGTTTCGCATCAATTTTTAAAAATGAGATATTGATATATAAAACCCTCACAGAGAAATTTTAATTAGACAGTATAACAAATGAAGATATTTAACTTAATATAAGAATTATCTAACTTAAACGCAAATAGTACTGTAATTTTTTCTGTGTAAAGGAATTGAATTGAATGACGAAATACATACCTTATATATCGGTGAACATAAAAATAAACCCATGGAATTTTTCCATTACTTTTAGCACATTGTTGAAAGAATAAATATGCAACTAAGAATCCACTGAAAGGAAAGAAAATTCTTGTTTTCAGTTTTTTTCAATTATTAGAGACAAAATGGAAACAAACCAGTTATCATAATATCAAGCAAAAATTTGTAGTTAGCAGATTTTTCTCAAAAATCTACAAAAAAATACTTTTGTACAATACCTTATGGCTAAAAAACCACTTTTAACCTTTTCCACTTCGAATGGCATATTTTGCTTTTAATAATGAATAGATGTCACCACATGCACTCATATTGCACCTAAATGCTCCAACATGGCAGCATGATCTAAATACACATGAATAATGAATTCTTAATTTTAATTAATCATGGGCGAGTTTTCTGGTTTGTTTATTTTGGATTAACAAATCGTTAACCCTCCGATTTAAGCAATCGCCAAACAGATTTGGAAACTGTATCAAGCGCCAAGTTCGAATCAGTTGTTTTTTCAGAACACAAAGCATTGAATTCCGTGTTCCTTGAGTTTGTGTAATCCTTTGTTTTTTTAAATCGGTTAAAAAAGCCTTACAGCATTTAAATTCCAAATGGATTGGAATTAGCTAAATCGTTTGTTTAAAAATTTAACTGTCAGTGATCATCTAAATCGTATGGTTCAAAATTTAACCGCCAAACAAACCTTGCTGTCTCCAAAACGAGGGATAAAGAATAATTATAGCAACCTTTCCACAAAATTAGGCTCTTATTTTAAGTGAATATTGAGCGCTACAACAATAGGAACATTAAATTTAATATTTTCAAAGTATTCTTAAGGTATTGCATTAAAAAAATCCACCTTAAACATTAATTAATATCTTCAGAGTGTTGAAATTTTGAAGATGCCAATTGACTTAACATTATCACCGGAAGTTGATGGAACTGGCGGAAAACCTACTTTACCGCAAATAAACAGAACAAAAACCTCCTCCATACTGGATGAAATGAATAATTTTAAAAATGAAGTTTTTTTAAATTATTTTTTCAATACTTAATTTTTCTACTAAGAAATGATAATTCAGCATGGAGAGGGTTTAATACGCCTCAAATGAAATAAAAAGGTTTTTCCAGTGCCTAAAATTCAAAATGAGAAATGTAGCCTTTTTGAATAATTCACGATTAATCATTACTTTAAATGATAAAATCATGTAAAACGAGAAATAATTTATTAAATGTATCTGTGTTGCAAAATATCGCATTTTCCAGAATATAAAAACATCTTTGATGTTGTTTCGTTCAGATGAAAGGATGAAGTTTACAAACTAAAAATATAAAATTCCAGGATTAACAACTTTCTCCTCCTAGAGCATAATTATAATTAATCACTAGAATTTTTCCCACTTGAGCGGTTAGCTATTTTCATGTACTTCCTTTAAAGTCTTAAAAATTTGCTTTCAATGTGAATAATTAAATCTTTATTGCGTTTAATAAAGTCTTTGAAATCTTAAGAATATTTCATCCATGTTAGTTTAAGAAATTATACATACGAACATGAATACCTGCTTTTGAGCTCAATATCAGGAACGGAAAAACACGTTTAAAACGCTTAGAGGGTTAAATACGGTGATGAAAACCTGCTGGATACCAGCTGGGATATAGTAATGGTGGATACGAGTTACTTCCTACCGATGAAGGGTCGTACTTCTGTTTGAGGGGTCGACACATGTGCCGCTCGTAATGAGGGCTATAAAGCGTAGGCCACAGGGTCCGCGGCGGCCGTGTCATTCATATTTTCCTCGTGCGCTACGGCTGGACAGATGCAACTCGTTTATGGTTATCACTAGAATTGAAAGGCAAAAAATTTCTCACCTGAGCAGAAAGAAAGAGTCAACGGAATAAAAGCCGTTAAGAATAATTTGAAGAAACCAGTGGTCAACGAACTGGATAGTTTCAGCCATATTCCCTACGTTAAGGAAACATGGATTAGAGAGGTTATGAAGATTTTTAAAGAAATGATGCTAGGTGATTTTAAAAATTCATAAAAATTGTGAATGAATTAATGAAAATTAATGAAATAATTAATAATGAATGAATGAAATAATTAATTATTGAAAATAACAATGAAGTACCGCCTTTCATGGGACTGTCTTAAAACGGAGAATGAATAAAAAGACGAATAGTAAAATTCTAATAAAAACTTTTATCAAATCTAGGAAAAATTTTTATTGTTAAAATTTATTTTAATTAATATCATAGTAATTTATTTTGATAAATAAATTGTAATGAAAAAAATTACTATCTTTTAAAATTATTAAAATTTAAAAAGGACATTTTTAATTAGTTTTGCTAAAGGATATTAAAGAGTATTTTTTAAAAATAATAATATTCATTAAAGAATGAAAGTAATATTTTATCCCACAAGGAAAAGCAAATTGAGTACAACAAATCTTTTAACTTCAGGTAAAAAATAAATTTTTGAATTTGCTGAGATGGCTGAATTCAAGAGCTTATCTACTTACTCGCGATCATTCCAAGAAATGCATAGGAGTGGCAGAGGATAACCCAACTCATGCTCAAAAATCGAATTCCGTGGAGGGAAGGCAGTTGCCCTTCAGAGCTGGCAACATTCAGTATCTTTTCACCGTTAGTAAACACACAGAAACAGTTGAAAAATGGTTTGCACTTTTCTAGCCATGCTGAAAAAGAAGAGAGCATTTAGTTTCTATTCAACATAAACCGTTGGGGAAAAAAGTGATTTCCAGTGAAACCCCTCTACAGCGGCCACCTTCCGTTCCAAAGAGAATTGGCCGTTTTATAGGGGTGGCCGCCCTAAAGGGGTTTCTTGTTTGGAAGTATAAAACATGTATTTAAACAAAACCTAATTCGTTACTGTTAGATTTATAACCACTTCATTTTGTGGAAAATGCCCTTGTTAAAAGATTCAGAGTCCTTTGGATCGAATAAAGCAGGTTTTATTTACAGCATGGTCTATCATACATGAAAAGGAGAATCACAGTGAGGATAAAATGAAAGTCACTTACATATATAGATTTTCAAGAGGATTGAAAAGATAGAAAGGCGGCCAATGGGGATTCGTAATGATACAGTGGAACAGCGAATAGAAAACATTAATACGACAACCAATCAGCACTATTTAAAAAAGGCTTCAGGTTTTTGAAACTTAGTGATGTAATGTGCGAATACTCTATTCTAACAGTTACTTCTGACAAAGAGAATTTTAAGAGTACTAGAGAAAAAAGCATTTTATTCGAAAATTTCTTTTAGGTACAGTTTTTTTAGATACAATTTGTGTTTTGATCTTTGAACTTTTTCAGAAGTAACTTTTTTCAATTTTGCTTTTTATTTGGAAAAGTAAATCCCTAATCGATTGTTGGAGAATGGCACACTAGGAAAGGAATGATTAATTTCCATCTGATTTCAGGTTTTGCTTTTGAGTGTACGAATATTTTGTTCTTTCTTGACTCCCTTTTCTCATGAATATCTTACTCTTGCACACTTTATTTTATCTGGCAAACATATGGAAACGTTTGCACCCAAAATAATCTGTATGCGGTGAAACCTGTGATAGAGCATTGGTCTTCCATGAGAAATGGAAAAAACGACACTGTTTTAACACGGTTGCTCAATGGACACACTAGACTTGCATATCGGCACTTGTTTAATGGGAGAACAGGTTCCCACTTGCGTACACTGTGACTGCTCTCTTTCTGTTTTCCATTGTAGAATGTTCATTTTATACTCTCAAAGACTGCGCTATTTTCAGACAATTTCAGTTGCTCCCTTAACATTGGTTGGCAATAACCCAAATGAAAAACTTTTTCTATTTTTAAAATCTATAGGATTTTATTCTTCGATTTAATGACTTCTTTCCACCTTTTTCATGCTTTTATAGACTTAATTTGTTTATAAACTATTACTCATTGGACATTTTATCAGGGCTTTTAACTGTTTCAAACCACTTGGTGCACTTGTATTTCAGTAAAATACAAATTTAACTATGAGTCTGGCGCAGTATGATCAAAAATGGCTCTTGCGCCAATAAAACATAAACCAAACCAACCAACCAACCATCTCATAAATAAAGGTCCAAATTCAGAGAGACTAAGGGGTCTACTCTAGTACCCCCGGTTGGGTTGGGAGATGTCACTTTTCCCGTTGTTAACGTGTTGAAAAAAAGACGTCTCCCAACCCAACCGGGGGCACCAGAATAGACCCGTAAAGGAATGGATGTTAAAATTGAACGGACGATCACTCCGACCTCTCAGAGGGGTTTCGAGTGGCCGTTCCTAGGGGTTATTTTAGCACTATGGGCCAAATTTTGCTTGCCAAACAAAAGTGACCATTGAAAGGTGACCGATAAACAGGGATGGCTGCTTGTAGAATTTTTAATGTACTTTCAAAATTCTATTCTATCGATAAACGACTGAAATTTATAAATGAAGAAAAGGGTATCAACCTGGCAATTTGTTTTCTTGCCTTGATTCATTGACCAAAATTTCAACAGAGCCATTCCGAGCCATTCCTGTATCGCCATTTATAGTTGGTTTTTCATTGGCACTTGCTGAACTTTCGGATTCGTCTGTTGCATCTGATTTCGTATAAAACTCGTAGACAGTTATTGAGCTTCCAATGAGTGCCAGGACAGCGAACAGGGACAAGAAACATCTGAAATCAGGTAAACAGCGAAAGTTTAAGGTAAGATAAATATAGCAAGGAGAAAATAAAATAATACAAATAACAAAAATATCATTGAAGTAATATCATGCATACAAGTGATGAAAGTTTACAGAATTTTCAAAATCGTAAAGAGAAATAACAAATCATCTCACTGAAAAAATCTCTCTCCTTTATCGCTATATAACAAAATAAAAAATAATACAGTAAAAGCCTGGTTAACCGAACTCGGATTAACCGAAACCCGGGTAATCCGAAATTCCTCTGATCGCGAAGGCAAGACTATTTTGTAACGATTTCCCCCACTTTTTTTCGTTTTAGCCTCCTTAATGAACGTATTTAGCAACTCTTTAACACTCGGATTAAACCTCCAATCAGTATTAACCCTTGATCATATGAAAATCCGTATTCTCCAACGAAAATCCCGAGATCACCGGCTATTTTAACACCCTGTTTTTGATCCTCAGAAACCGGAGGATTAACATTGATAATCCGCGGGTTTTCGTTCTACGCATGCGCAATTCTCTTCTACCTTCTATCAAAACAAACATGGCAGTCTATGAATTATCGTATTTAAACGACATTGAAAGTTTAGACATTTTAGAAATAATCGAAAGAAGGAAGAGATCGTATTATTCTTAACACCCAACCCAACCTACCAGGAAGGGTGTAAGGCCTTTCACGGGCCGGTAGCATGCTAAAATTAAAATTAAATGGTATTGACAATATTGTTTACCTGTGCCTGACAGAACGCCGCTCCATGCCCTCGTGCCTGATGCCATCACAGCAACCGAACCGGTTGGATGAAATGGGACGCCTGTGCCTGACAGACCGCCGCTCCATGCCCCTGTGCCTCATGCCATCACAACAACCGAACCGGTTGGATGGACATGGGACGCCTGTGCCTGACAGGCGTATTGCGGCCGAACTCACCGGTGCGAATATTTGGCACCGGTATTTTAATAAAGAACATGAGTGTAGCTTACAAAGAAAGTTTGAATCCGTTTTACACTCGAAACATTTTTCAGAAATACATGCTATAATTAGATAAAAAAATAGTAAGAGATGTTCATGACTTAACCGAAACTATCCTTATCCGAAACGGATCGACCCTTTTAGTTCGGGTCGCAGGGTTATACTGTAATATCATTAATATGCGTGATGAATTATTCACCTCAGAAAACTTCAATCATTGGTTTAAAAATTTAATTACTTTTTTAAAACTCTCAGCATTGTGATATTATTGACACACGTGATTTCTGCAATCAACGATTCAATTAGTTTACTTATGATGATACTAGAAGCAAGAGAGACATTAATTGGTATTTGGGAAAACGGCAGAACTTTTCATGCCTTTAATTCTATAAATGGCAAAATTTCAACTACCATTAACTTGATGCCAACCCTTTTATCCGTTTGAGGATGGCCGCTCGGAAAAAGTGTGGTGCTGTTTGACCGAAGTTTCCCAACCAGCGTAGCTGCTCAGTGACGGGTCAATTTTTCTAGTTAAGCCTAATTGCACTAAGTACAAATGAAATAATTTAACAAGAGATATTAAAAATTAAACTTAGTATTAGACAGAATGGCGCACAAATTCAGCAACTTCCAATAAAATACAAAAGAAAGGTGCTTTAATATATACAAAAAAGAAAATACAGAAGAACCAGAAGAAGTAAACAATAATAATAACAATATACCTTCTGTGCGCAACACAGCAGCATCGAGTAATTGCATTAACAATATTGCCATAATAAACTAACCAATTAAGATACACACAAACAACAAATATCATACTCCAAAAAAGTTATAACATATTAAGAATAAATAAAATGGAAATAAAAATGAAAGAGAATTCGAATGGCGAACTTTTTCAAAGTGCCACTCGCCAACGGAGTTCTAAAATGGATAAATTTTCTGTCGAGGGAACGACTTAATAGTCAATTAATATTCCCTCTGTGGTCTGAATTTATCCAATAATTGAAATAATGCAGGAAAAAACCTTTCTTAAATAAGAAAAACTTCAGAAAGTCTTTTTTAACAAATCCAATCGAAAACAAGAAGATAAAAATAACATTACCCTCTGCCAAATACACCAGTGAAAATAACGCTATCGAAGCATATCAGAAACAAAGGATTTTAAGTCTAGAAACTAGCAACCTAGCTCCATTTATCGAGAGAAATGAACAACTCCTCATCTTCAACATAGACCAGTAGACTTCTTTTAATGCAGCAGTTTGTTTCTCTTTTTGGTTTCAACAGATTGCGTTGTAGTCAATCTCTTTCCCGAATAATTATCACCTTGTTCAGCAAGTTGTTATTTTTGAAATTCTGCCATGAAGTTACGATGCATTCTTGGAGCTAGGTATTTTTTCGTGTTCTTTTTGCTTGTTTTTATGTTTCCTTGTATCCTGGGGTTTTATTTTTCTGTACTCTTTAATTTCGGGATTTTTTGGATCACGGGGGACTAAATTCTTTGACACTTTGTCAAGCCCCCTACAGAAAAAATCCTGACTTCTTTTGATATCTTGAGAAAAGTGCATGGCCAAGTTCCTCAATTTTGAATTCTTGTTTCTATTCTTTTCATTGTTATTTTGTTTGCTGCTGCATTCACACGTCACTAATACAACGATTGTGTTAATGTTTTGGTTTTCATCGTGTTGTTATTACCTCGATTTATTTTAATTTCTTTTAATATTTTTTCATTCTTCGTATAGTGTAGATTCAAAAACATTTTGAAAATTGCAGGTATTTTAATAAACCTTTATAATCATGTAAATTGTATAAACACTTTTTAAGACACTTATTTATATCATCTTAGTGTCATTCTATTTACGAGGGTCAGTGAAAAAGTTAGTTGCACTGCTCGAGAAAACATAACAGGAAAGAAATTTTACGATAATGTTATATGCACACTGAATTACCGCACAAAAGCTACTTTTCGATGCAATCACTTCCTTTATTTAAACACTTCTCGAGGCGTGGCATAAATTTTTCTATGTCCCCTGCGAAGAATTTCCGTCCAACGCACAATAACCAATATGTTGGGTTCCAGGTGTTCTGTTAAGCACAAACTTTACTGAATTCAAGGTGCTTGACAGTAATCTTATGCACACTTCCATGTGAAATATTCAGTTTATTTGCGATTTCGTCTATTGCCACGCGTATGTTTGCAAGAATGCTTTCAGTCACGCGAGCAGCGATCTCAGAATTTGTCGCAGTTGATGGTCTTCCATCGCGCTCAGCGTCGTCAATATCTGTACGTC
>BGPR01035127.1:0-16130 GCA_013235015.1 Araneus ventricosus
GACGTACAGATATTGACGACGCTGAGCGCGATGGAAGACCATCAACTGCGACAAATTCTGAGATCGCTGCTCGCGTGACTGAAAGCATTCTTGCAAACATACGCGTGGCAATAGACGAAATCGCAAATAAACTGAATATTTCACATGGAAGTGTGCATAAGATTACTGTCAAGCACCTTGAATTCAGTAAAGTTTGTGCTTAACAGAACACCTGGAACCCAACATATTGGTTATTGTGCGTTGGACGGAAATTCTTCGCAGGGGACATAGAAAAATTTATGCCACGCCTCGAGAAGTGTTTAAATAAAGGAAGTGATTGCATCGAAAAGTAGCTTTTGTGCGGTAATTCAGTGTGCATATAACATTATCGTAAAATTTCTTTCCTGTTATGTTTTCTCGAGCAGTGCAACTAACTTTTTCACTGACCCTCGTAAATAGAATGACACTAAGATGATATAAATAAGTGTCTTAAAAAGTGTTTATACAATTTACATGATTATAAAGGTTTATTAAAATACCTGCAATTTTCAAAATGTTTTTGAATCTACACTATACGAAGAATGAAAAAATATTAAAAGAAATTAAAATAAATCGAGGTAATAACAACACGATGAAAACCAAAACATTAACACAATCGTTGTATTAGTGACGTGTGAATGCAGCAGCAAACAAAATAACAATGAAAAGAATAGAAACAAGAATTCAAAATTGAGGAACTTGGCCATGCACTTTTCTCAAGATATCAAAAGAAGTCAGGATTTTTTCTGTAGGGGGCTTGACAAAGTGTCAAAGAATTTAGTCCCCCGTGATCCAAAAAATCCCGAAATTAAAGAGTACAGAAAAATAAAACCCCAGGATACAAGGAAACATAAAAACAAGCAAAAAGAACACGAAAAAATACCTAGCTCCAAGAATGCATCGTAACTTCATGGCAGAATTTCAAAAATAACAACTTGCTGAACAAGGTGATAATTATTCGGGAAAGAGATTGACTACAACGCAATCTGTTGAAACCAAAAAGAGAAACAAACTGCTGCATTAAAAGAAGTCTACTGGTCTATGTTGAAGATGAGGAGTTGTTCATTTCTCTCGATAAATGGAGCTAGGTTGCTAGTTTCTAGACTTAAAATCCTTTGTTTCTGATATGCTTCGATAGCGTTATTTTCACTGGTGTATTTGGCAGAGGGTAATGTTATTTTTATCTTCTTGTTTTCGATTGGATTTGTTAAAAAAGACTTTCTGAAGTTTTTCTTATTTAAGAAAGGTTTTTTCCTGCATTATTTCAATTATTGGATAAATTCAGACCACAGAGGGAATATTAATTGACTATTAAGTCGTTCCCTCGACAGAAAATTTATCCATTTTAGAACTCCGTTGGCGAGTGGCACTTTGAAAAAGTTCGCCATTCGAATTCTCTTTCATTTTTATTTCCATTTTATTTATTCTTAATATGTTATAACTTTTTTGGAGTATGATATTTGTTGTTTGTGTGTATCTTAATTGGTTAGTTTATTATGGCAATATTGTTAATGCAATTACTCGATGCTGCTGTGTTGCGCACAGAAGGTATATTGTTATTATTATTGTTTACTTCTTCTGGTTCTTCTGTATTTTCTTTTTTGTATATATTAAAGCACCTTTCTTTTGTATTTTATTGGAAGTTGCTGAATTTGTGCGCCATTCTGTCTAATACTAAGTTTAATTTTTAATATCTCTTGTTAAATTATTTCATTTGTACTTAGTGCAATTAGGCTTAACTAGAAAAATTGACCCGTCACTGAGCAGCTACGCTGGTTGGGAAACTTCGGTCAAACAGCACCACACTTTTTCCGAGCGGCCATCCTCAAACGGATAAAAGGGTTGGCATCAAGTTAATGGTAGTTGAAATTTTGCCATTTATAGAATTAAAGGCATGAAAAGTTCTGCCGTTTTCCCAAATACCAATTAATGTCTCTCTTGCTTCTAGTATCATCATAAGTAAACTAATTGAATCGTTGATTGCAGAAATCACGTGTGTCAATAATATCACAATGCTGAGAGTTTTAAAAAAGTAATTAAATTTTTAAACCAATGATTGAAGTTTTCTGAGGTGAATAATTCATCACGCATATTAATGATATTACAGTATAACCCTGCGACCCGAACTAAAAGGGTCGATCCGTTTCGGATAAGGATAGTTTCGGTTAAGTCATGAACATCTCTTACTATTTTTTTATCTAATTATAGCATGTATTTCTGAAAAATGTTTCGAGTGTAAAACGGATTCAAACTTTCTTTGTAAGCTACACTCATGTTCTTTATTAAAATACCGGTGCCAAATATTCGCACCGGTGAGTTCGGCCGCAATACGCCTGTCAGGCACAGGCGTCCCATGTCCATCCAACCGGTTCGGTTGTTGTGATGGCATGAGGCACAGGGGCATGGAGCGGCGGTCTGTCAGGCACAGGCGTCCCATTTCATCCAACCGGTTCGGTTGCTGTGATGGCATCAGGCACGAGGGCATGGAGCGGCGTTCTGTCAGGCACAGGTAAACAATATTGTCAATACCATTTAATTTTAATTTTAGCATGCTACCGGCCCGTGAAAGGCCTTACACCCTTCCTGGTAGGTTGGGTTGGGTGTTAAGAATAATACGATCTCTTCCTTCTTTCGATTATTTCTAAAATGTCTAAACTTTCAATGTCGTTTAAATACGATAATTCATAGACTGCCATGTTTGTTTTGATAGAAGGTAGAAGAGAATTGCGCATGCGTAGAACGAAAACCCGCGGATTATCAATGTTAATCCTCCGGTTTCTGAGGATCAAAAACAGGGTGTTAAAATAGCCGGTGATCTCGGGATTTTCGTTGGAGAATACGGATTTTCATATGATCAAGGGTTAATACTGATTGGAGGTTTAATCCGAGTGTTAAAGAGTTGCTAAATACGTTCATTAAGGAGGCTAAAACGAAAAAAAGTGGGGGAAATCGTTACAAAATAGTCTTGCCTTCGCGATCAGAGGAATTTCGGATTACCCGGGTTTCGGTTAATCCGAGTTCGGTTAACCAGGCTTTTACTGTATTATTTTTTATTTTGTTATATAGCGATAAAGGAGAGAGATTTTTTCAGTGAGATGATTTGTTATTTCTCTTTACGATTTTGAAAATTCTGTAAACTTTCATCACTTGTATGCATGATATTACTTCAATGATATTTTTGTTATTTGTATTATTTTATTTTCTCCTTGCTATATTTATCTTACCTTAAACTTTCGCTGTTTACCTGATTTCAGATGTTTCTTGTCCCTGTTCGCTGTCCTGGCACTCATTGGAAGCTCAATAACTGTCTACGAGTTTTATACGAAATCAGATGCAACAGACGAATCCGAAAGTTCAGCAAGTGCCAATGAAAAACCAACTATAAATGGCGATACAGGAATGGCTCGGAATGGCTCTGTTGAAATTTTGGTCAATGAATCAAGGCAAGAAAACAAATTGCCAGGTTGATACGCTTTTCGTCTTTTATAGATTTCAGTCGTTTATGAATAGAATGGAATTTTGAAAGTACAGTAAAACTGGTACAAGCAGCCATCCCTGTTTAGCGGTCACCTTTCAATGGTCACTTTTGTTTGGCAAGCAAATTTTGGCACATAGTGCTAAAATAACCCCTAGGAACGGCAACTCGAACCTCTCTGAGCAGTCGGGGTGATCGTCCGTTCAATTTTAACATCCATTCCTTTACGGGTCTATTCTGGTACCCCCGTTTGGGTTGGGAGACGTCTTTTTTTCAACACGTTAACAACGGGAAAAGTGACATCTCCCAACCCAACCGGGGGTACTAGAATAGACCCCTTAGTCTCTCTGAATTTGGACCTTTATTTATGAGTTGGTTGGTTGGTTGGTTTGGTTTATGTTTTATTGGCGCAAGAGCCATTTTTGATCATACTGCGCCAGACTCATAGTTAAATTTGTATTTTACTGAAATACAAGTGCACCAAGTGGTTTGAAACAGTTAAAAGCCATGATAAAATGTCCAATTAGTAACAGTTTATAAGCAAATTAAGTCTATAAAAGCATGAAAAAGATGAAAAGAAGTCATTAAATCGAAGAATAAAATCCTATAGATTTTAAAAATAGAAAAAGTTTTTCATTTGGGTTATTGCCAACCAATGTTAAGGGAGCAACTGAAATTGTCTGAAAATAGCGCAGTCTTTGAGAGTATAAAATGAACATTCTACAATGGAAAACAGAAAGAGAGCAGTCACAGTGTACGCAAGTGGGAACCTGTTCTCCCATTAAACAAGTGCCGATATGCAAGTCTAGTGTGTCCATTGAGCAACCGTGTTAAAACAGTGTCGTTTTTTCCATTTCTCATGGAAGACCAATGCTCTATCACAGGTTTCACTGCATCCAGATTAGTTTGGGTGCAAACGTTTCCATATGTTTGCCAGATAAAATAAAGTGTGCAAGAGTAAGATATTCATGAGAAAAGGGAGTCAAGAAAGAACAAAATATTCGTACACTCAAAAGCAAAACCTGAAATCAGATGGAAATTAATCATTCCTTTCCTAGTGTGCCATTCTCCAACAATCGATTAGGGATTTACTTTTCCAAATAAAAAGCAAAATTGAAAAAAGTTACTTCTGAAAAAGTTCAAAGATCAAAACACAAATTGTATCTAAAAAAACTGTACCTAAAAGAAATTTTCGAATAAAATGCTTTTTTCTCTAGTACTCTTAAAATTCTCTTTGTCAGAAGTAACTGTTAGAATAGAGTATTCGCACATTACATCACTAAGTTTCAAAAACCTGAAGCCTTTTTTAAATAGTGCTGATTGGTTGTCGTATTAATGTTTTCTATTCGCTGTTCCACTGTATCATTACGAATCCCCATTGGCCGCCTTTCTATCTTTTCAATCCTCTTGAAAATCTATATATGTAAGTGACTTTCATTTTATCCTCACTGTGATTCTCCTTTTCATGTATGATAGACCATGCTGTAAATAAAACCTGCTTTATTCGATCCAAAGGACTCTGAATCTTTTAACAAGGGCATTTTCCACAAAATGAAGTGGTTATAAATCTAACAGTAACGAATTAGGTTTTGTTTAAATACATGTTTTATACTTCCAAACAAGAAACCCCTTTAGGGCGGCCACCCCTATAAAACGGCCAATTCTCTTTGGAACGGAAGGTGGCCGCTGTAGAGGGGTTTCACTGGAAATCACTTTTTTCCCCAACGGTTTATGTTGAATAGAAACTAAATGCTCTCTTCTTTTTCAGCATGGCTAGAAAAGTGCAAACCATTTTTCAACTGTTTCTGTGTGTTTACTAACGGTGAAAAGATACTGAATGTTGCCAGCTCTGAAGGGCAACTGCCTTCCCTCCACGGAATTCGATTTTTGAGCATGAGTTGGGTTATCCTCTGCCACTCCTATGCATTTCTTGGAATGATCGCGAGTAAGTAGATAAGCTCTTGAATTCAGCCATCTCAGCAAATTCAAAATTTATTTTTTACCTGAAGTTAAAAGATTTGTTGTACTCAATTTGCTTTCTCTTATGGTATAAAATATTACTTTCATCCTTTAATGAATATTATCATTTTTAAAAAATACTCTTTAATATCCTTTAGCAAAACTAATTAAAAATGTCCTTTTTAAATTTTAATAATTTTAAAAGATAGTAATTTTTTTCATTACAATTTATTTATCAAAATAAATTACTATGATATTAATTAAAATAAATTTTAACAATAAAAATTTTTCCTAGATTTGATAAAAGTTTTTTATTAGAATTTTACTGTTCGTCTTTTTATTCATTCTCCGTTTTAAGACAGTCCCATGAAAGGCGGTACTTCATTGTTATTTTCAATAATTAAGTATTTCATTCATTCATTATTAATTATTTCATTAATTTTCATTAATTCATTCACAATTTTTATGATTTTTTAAAATCACCTAGCATCATTTCTTTAAAAATCTTCATAACCTCTCTAATCCATGTTTCCTTAACGTAGGGAATATGGCTGAAACTATCCAGTTCGTTGACCACTGGTTTCTTCAAATTATTCTTAACGGCTTTTATTCCGTTGACTCTTTCTTTCTGCTCAGGTGAGAAATTTTTTGCCTTTCAATTCTAGTGATAACCATAAACGAGTTGCATCTGTCCAGCCGTAGCGCACGAGGAAAATATGAATGACACGGCCGCCGCGGACCCTGTGGCCTACGCTTTATAGCCCTCATTACGAGCGGCACATGTGTCGACCCCTCAAACAGAAGTACGACCCTTCATCGGTAGGAAGTAACTCGTATCCACCATTACTATATCCCAGCTGGTATCCAGCAGGTTTTCATCACCGTATTTAACCCTCTAAGCGTTTTAAACGTGTTTTTCCGTTTCCGATATTGAGCTCAAAAGCAGATATTCATGTTCGTATGTATAATTTCTTAAACTAACATGGATAAAATATTCTTAAGATTTCAAAGACTTTATTAAACGCAATAAAGATTTAATTATTCACACTGAAAGCAAATTTTTAAGACTTTAAAGGCGGTACATGAAAATAACTAACCGCTCAAGTGGGAAAAATTCTAGTGATTAATTATAATTATGCTCTAGGAGGAGAAAGTTGTTAATCCTGGAATTTTATATTTTTAGTTTGTAAACTTCATCCTTTCATCTGAACGAAACAACATCAAAGATGTTTTTATATTCTGGAAAATGCGATATTTTGCAACACAGATACATTTAATAAATTATTTCTCGTTTTACATGATTTTATCATTTAAAGTAATGATTAATCGTGAATTATTCAAAAAGGCTACATTTCTCATTTTGAATTTTAGGCACTGGAAAAACCTTTTTATTTCATTTGAGGCGTATTAAACCCTCTCCATGCTGAATTATCATTTCTTAGTAGAAAAATTAAGTATTGAAAAAATAATTTAAAAAAACTTCATTTTTAAAATTATTCATTTCATCCAGTATGGAGGAGGTTTTTGTTCTGTTTATTTGCGGTAAAGTAGGTTTTCCGCCAGTTCCATCAACTTCCGGTGATAATGTTAAGTCAATTGGCATCTTCAAAATTTCAACACTCTGAAGATATTAATTAATGTTTAAGGTGGATTTTTTTAATGCAATACCTTAAGAATACTTTGAAAATATTAAATTTAATGTTCCTATTGTTGTAGCGCTCAATATTCACTTAAAATAAGAGCCTAATTTTGTGGAAAGGTTGCTATAATTATTCTTTATCCCTCGTTTTGGAGACAGCAAGGTTTGTTTGGCGGTTAAATTTTGAACCATACGATTTAGATGATCACTGACAGTTAAATTTTTAAACAAACGATTTAGCTAATTCCAATCCATTTGGAATTTAAATGCTGTAAGGCTTTTTTAACCGATTTAAAAAAACAAAGGATTACACAAACTCAAGGAACACGGAATTCAATGCTTTGTGTTCTGAAAAAACAACTGATTCGAACTTGGCGCTTGATACAGTTTCCAAATCTGTTTGGCGATTGCTTAAATCGGAGGGTTAACGATTTGTTAATCCAAAATAAACAAACCAGAAAACTCGCCCATGATTAATTAAAATTAAGAATTCATTATTCATGTGTATTTAGATCATGCTGCCATGTTGGAGCATTTAGGTGCAATATGAGTGCATGTGGTGACATCTATTCATTATTAAAAGCAAAATATGCCATTCGAAGTGGAAAAGGTTAAAAGTGGTTTTTTAGCCATAAGGTATTGTACAAAAGTATTTTTTTGTAGATTTTTGAGAAAAATCTGCTAACTACAAATTTTTGCTTGATATTATGATAACTGGTTTGTTTCCATTTTGTCTCTAATAATTGAAAAAAACTGAAAACAAGAATTTTCTTTCCTTTCAGTGGATTCTTAGTTGCATATTTATTCTTTCAACAATGTGCTAAAAGTAATGGAAAAATTCCATGGGTTTATTTTTATGTTCACCGATATATAAGGTATGTATTTCGTCATTCAATTCAATTCCTTTACACAGAAAAAATTACAGTACTATTTGCGTTTAAGTTAGATAATTCTTATATTAAGTTAAATATCTTCATTTGTTATACTGTCTAATTAAAATTTCTCTGTGAGGGTTTTATATATCAATATCTCATTTTTAAAAATTGATGCGAAACGGAACTCTAGTTTCCCTTTTTAAGGTAATCTTTATTGCTGAAATTTCATGCAGGAAATTTTGCAACGGAAGTGCACTTTAAGGTATAAGAGATGTAAAGCAAATTGGTTTAACCATTTTCGGCTCACTGGTATGTCCCACTCAGTATTGATACCAGTAAAATTGCGCGTGTAAAGGTTAAGACTTACTAAAAATTATAAAAACCGCAGTTCGTGGTTTCTCAGTGGAAGTTAAAAACTACAGATTGACTTTTAATTAACCTATAACTTTTAACTGAAATAATTTCTCAGAGCCTCACTAGATGGCGCCACGAATGCATGCAGTGGCAGAGGGCGTAGAAGGAATATGTTTCGTATCAGTTCCACGCCATTTTGAAACTATCTCCCAAAGTGTCATATTGAACCGAAGATCGTATATTTATTGTTAAAAATTGGTATTTATGTGGCGAAAATGCCACAATATTGCTACGGAAGAGGTCTGCAACATTCAGAAACCGACCTAAGCCGTCTAGAGCAATCCTGGTGCATTGCATTGGCCACCTTATTCCCAGATCTGAATCCATGTGATTTCTTTCTTTGGGGTCGTATGAAAGATTTGGTGTACGAGAAGAAACCGACAGACTTTATTAGCCTCAAAAGGTCCATAACTCACTCATTTGTAAGCATTAAAAGAAAATCTCTTGAACTTGCAACTGGCAATTTTGAGACTAGGTTGCGCTACTGTATCACCTCTGACGGCTCTCACTTTAAAAACATTCTGCATTAAAATCCTTTTCAATGTTCTTTTCAATAAAAAAAATGTTTCTAATGCTATCTGCAACGACTCAAGAGTTATTTCAGTTAAAAGTTGTAGGTTAATTAAAAGTCACCCTGTATCATTTTAAGAGGAAAAATCAATAAAATAATTTTATTTATTGTTTAATCCCTAATTTCGCATTTGGATAGCATTCAGAAAACTTTGAATCATTTTGAAATTTTCAATTGACAAATAAGTTTTGATTACACCCTTTTCTATTCAAGTCTGTTATTTAATATCGAGATTTTCATTTTCTTTTCTCTGTGTTGTGGTCCACAGAATTAACTCGTTAACTATCGTCCATGCGTCATGCATTCAGCGCATTTTTAAATTTATAAGCTAATAATAAGTCGTCAATAGACGTTATTATTCGAGAAAAAAATTACGTGGAATCCACAAATACCTTAATTGTTCTTAGCTACCTTTTGGGTAAGCAGGGTCCGCGTGGGCAATATAAAAAAAAAGTTCTTAGCTGAATCAGTATCACAAGAATTTTCCGAAAACAGAAAGTGTCATCTAAACAACAGAGAAAGAAAACACAAATAAGTGGTTGAACGAGTTTTCAGAAAAGGGTGTCAAAGTTGGGACTGGGACTGATTTTCATGATGTGAAGGCATGTAGAAGATGATTTTACGAAAGCTAAAGCTTTTTGGCGGAAAACGAGTTTTCTGTCAAAAGTGGGGGGATAGCAACTACCCCTCTCGCCGCTGCCACTGATACGGATCACACAAAATGGGAAAGTTCAATTTGCGATGCATGAAATCAAACAGCAAAGAAGCTTCTTGAACAATTCGTCTCAGCTTAAATCTTGAAAGTGGATTACAAAGCATTCAAATTTAAAAAAATAATGGTTTCTCCGGGAAAAAAAAAGAGTCCGTAGTTTTCTCTTGAAGAAAAACAAGTCTAAAACTGTTAGTTTCTTTCTCCGCACTTTCATTTCTCTTAGAAGTTAACGCAACGCAAGATGGGGGTATCTGACCAAAATAAATAACTATCAAAATATAACAATTTCTACATGAATGATACGAAAATTAATTTGGATATTTACGAAGAAAAACTTAATGCTCATATTAATAAAACTAGCTCAGTTCCTAAAAATACGCTTTTATTAGTGTATTAAAAGTTGAATTTATTATTTTCAATTAATAATTCATTATTATGGCTATTTGAGATCATTTTTTTAATTCACTACCAGGTGACGCCAAACGTATGGGTTAGGTTAGGTTATATTAACGTCCTGTTTTGAAGCAACACGAGGGCTATTTAGGGACGGACCTCGTAATTTTGAACCGCGGTCAGATGACGAGGACGACACCTGAGCTGGCACCCCCTTCTCCAAACTTCCGCGCCACACCAACGGGAGGACGTTTGGCCACTACGTATGATTTAGCGTGCAACAGGCCCCATACACGGCGGATCTTCAGTGGAAACGGGTTTCGAACCTGCGACCCTCCGGTCCCGAGGTCGAGACCTTACCACTAGGCCATCGCCAATCGTATGGGATAAAATATAATTAAATAATTCATTAATTCATAATTAGGTTCTAAAAACTATTAAAATAGTGTCTTGTCATCGAGAACACTCAAGTGCTCTAAATTTCGAAACATCAAAAAAGTGTGCACAACAAAAAAGTAAGTAAAAAAAATCGATTCCAAAATTCCATCTTTACAATAAAGAAACATATAAAATTAAATAAAAGTGTCTGAAAATGTATAAATTTGGAGTTATAAGCCAAAGTTTTGACTGAGAGGTACACGCATTTGTGTGAAATGTAAGTTTAAATAATTTGCTTCAAAATTTTGGATTTGCATGTGCATATCGTCGCTTAACAATCAATACCACCTATCTCAATTTTTTCGAAATTTCAAAGACGTAAAACTGAATTTTTCGAAACCAAAATGAATATTTCTGTTTTTTTAAGCATCTGACATAAACACAAGACTACATGTTCCTACCAGATGTGAAAAAAATTCAGAAATATCGTTTATTGGTTACGAAAAATTCAGTTTTTTCTTCCACTTTGAAATTTCAAAAATTCAGATGGGTGGTATCGCTCAACAAACAACACCACCTATCTCAATTTTTTGAAATTTCAGAGAGGTAAAACTGAATTTTTCGCAACCAAAAATGAATATTTCTGAATTTTAAGCATCTGATATAAACACAAGAACATATGTTCCTACCAGGTGCGAAACAAAATTCAGAAATATCGTTTATTGATCGCGAAAAATTCAGTTTTTTCTTCCACTTTGAAATTTCAAAAATTGAGATGGGTTGTGTCGCTTAACAAACAACACCACCTATCTCAATTTTTTGAAATTTAAAAGACGTAAAACTGGATTTTTCGCAACCAAAAATGAATATTTCTGATCTTTTTAAACATCTGATATCAACACAAGACCACAGGTTCATACCAAATGTGAAAGAAATTCAGAAATATCGTTTATTGATCGCGAAAAATTCATTTTTTTCTTCCACTTTGAAATTTCAAAAAATGAGATGGGCGGTGTTGCTTGTTAAGCGACGATTTGAAAATCATATATTTTCTATGTTATTCGATTAATAAATTTGTTTTCTTCTCCATTCTTCTCATTTCATAATGTGCTCTCTTTGATTTCAGACTCACCCCAGTGTATGCTATTGTGATACTGTTTTACACATTCATTAATCCCTACTTAGCTGATGGCCCCAGCTGGCCCGACACCGATTATGACAAGAACTGCCACGAGAACTGGTGGTGGAACTTGCTTTACATCAACAACTTCCAAGCTATCGCTGGTCAGGTAAATATCGCTTCCGAAAACTGCTTTTGAAGCCGTGAATGTAGCTTCGCCTTTTGATCAATTTATTTACGTTTTGGCACACATCATGAGCAAGAAGTCAATAGAAACATTGAAATTCGATTTCTAGAATAAATATATAAAAAAACTTTGAAAAACAACCGCTTTTACCAATGCATCAAAAAAGAAAATAATAATTTTTTCTCAAAAATCTTGAGGTCAAAAAGCGTGAGGCGCAGGTAGAAAATCTGTAAGTAAATTAGAATTGTAATCGCATTTATAATATATTTTATATGATGAATGTTTAATAACATTTCGTTTCTTACGTTAATCATTGTGGTTTTATATTTTTCTCTTATTGTTTTCAGCGCCGCACGCTTTTACGATTTTTGTTTTTTGACCTCCAGGTTTTTGAGAAAAAATTATTATTTTCTTTTTTAATGGATTGGTAAAAGCGTTTTTCTATATTTATTATTTTCTAGTTTTCAGTCTTTAATTTATACCATAAGTCTAACTTTACTGATGGGATATCTTGATCGTACATTTGTTCACTTCTGAAGAGTGACCAAGTGATAGTGATGTATCCAATTGAGAAACTGACACGTCCTTTTGCAACGTTTATATTTGATCTTAGCATTTACTTTAGCACCGATGAAGATCTCTAGTTCTTGATAAATACTATAGATGGCGCCACGGAAACCTACCGAATGAAAACGTAATTTTGCGATTTTTTTTAAATTGATAATTGAAAGCTCTAAAATTATTAAAATATTGCATCGTCATCAAGACCCAATAAATATACAAAATTTCAGAACTCTAGTGCATTAAGAAGTGAGTGATAAATCGATCACAAAATTCCAACCTTACATACAAACATGAAACATGTCGGATTTGGTAAAAGCGTTTAAAAATGAAAGAATTATTCGTTCCAAGTGCAATTTTTTGTGTCAAAACCATTTTGTCTGGACATAATGTGAAAAATACACAATACATATATGCGCTGTTGCTGCGTACTGCAAACAAAAATACAACCTAAAATTACATTTTATTTTAAAATTTGAAATTTATTTTTTGTGTTTGTAAGTGAGGGTGGTAGCCTAGACTGTAAGTCGAAAAGAAGTTTATTATGTTCATAAAAATAGGAGTAAATTCGCGTAAAAATTTTGAGAGAAGGTAATATCATATCATTATCCAACTCGGTACCGTCCATACTGGAAAATCGGAATTACAGGCCGTCAAGTAGCCAAGATGGCCTGCGTTCACTTGTGAAAACAGAATGATGACACGCATTATGGATTTAGCTATCTGTCGTCTAATTGGAAAAATTAAATATTTCAGTAATTTTCCTTTTAACATTTTGCACACGATTGTCACTTCTCTTGTAGTATGATAATAGCGGCTCACGAAGACAAAATTTTTTTTTTAGTTGTTCATTTATTTTCACTAGCTTGTACTTCTACTGTAAACTTTATTTTCACTAGCTTGTGCTTCTACTGAAAATTTTTATTGCAAAGTCTTTTTCAAATAAACAACAAAAGTTTAATTTTAAATAACGAGTAGGAAATGCCAATAACTAATTCAAAGTTCATATTTTATCATTTCTCATAAAATAAATATTTCATTGGATTCTCTTTTTAACAAATATTTAATAAAAAATCATGGTATTAACAAACTGTATTCAAAATACATACAGTTTTTACATGAGGCTTAGGTAAAATAAATTTAACTATTTTTTTTTTTTGAAAACACACTTATTTTACGAAAATTCTTTTATTTTAATTACTGTCTGCTTTTTGGATCTTAATTTATCGTTCATTTTTATAAACATTATGGAATCTTCAAATTAAGTGTTCCTAAAATTCACTAATAGGTGGCGCCAGTGGTATGGAGTCTTAATTGAATTACATCATTAGATTAAATGACAATCATGGTCTGAAAATATTGAAATAGTATAGTTTCACCAAGAACACGCAAGCGTGCGAAATTTCAAACCTCTAGTACATCAGGAATGGAATGAAAAGTCGATTATAAAATTCCATCTTTACAAACAGGAAACAAGTCAAGTTAGATAAATGTGTGTAAATGGAAATTAAATGTAAATGAAATTAAATGTGTGTAATTGTAAATGCTCACAAATGGTTTAATTCAAGTTAAGCATGTTATCCTTTATGTAATATTTATTTCGACTCATAAACACATTTTGAACGTATGCAAGTATAAAATATATCAGCAATGACATATTGAAGCGCGCTTCCTGAAAGCTCTTCATATTTTTATTTTGCAGTGCTTGGGATGGTCGTGGTATTTGGCAAACGACATGCAGTTTTACGTCATCAGTCC
Organism: Araneus ventricosus; assembly: GCA_013235015.1. Classification (NCBI taxonomy): domain Eukaryota; kingdom Metazoa; phylum Arthropoda; class Arachnida; order Araneae; family Araneidae; genus Araneus; species Araneus ventricosus. The sequence goes on from BGPR01035127.1 coordinate 14,061, forward strand.
GCTGTTCTTGATCACTTTGTGGAGGTAGATTATCTGTTTTTTATTATCATTATCAATTTTTATTAAGGTTTATTACAAAAACTTGTTCTTGCATCGGTCTTGCAAACTAAATTCTAAAAATACTTACAAATGTCTGCGAGCTTTATTTATTACATTTCTATATGTCAGAGTTAAACTATCGTAAGTAAAACAAATTTACCATTTTACTAGAGAGCGAGAATAAGTTACAGAGTACAATGTATTCCAATACGCAATTTAATTTTTGAGAGTGATTTATTATTTGAGGTTAATTTTTACTGTTTTATGCAATTCATTTTACATTAAAAAGTTATAGAACAGGTTTATAGATCAAATGGTCTCCGAGTTGCAAATCCGCTCCTTTTTACCCTGATTTGGAGGAGAAGGGTAGCCTTTTAATGCCGTAGTAGGAAGAATATTCTTCGAACCTGGAATGTCGCTTCCCAGAAATGCTAGTCTTTTGGCTGGGAAGAGAGTTTTACAGGGGTAAGTATGGAATGACCGGCAGTGGCCAGGCCTAAACCCCTGACGTTGGCAATCATTTTGGCGACTTTGGCGAATCAGTAATTGGAACGACAACGATTATGACTAATGATTATCAGGGCAAGATAATACACACTTGTTATATTTTTTTGAAATGCTGTTTTGTATATAGCCAAAACAATGAAATCATAGAACTTAGAATTAGAACAAGTGCAGGGAGCGAAAAGTTTTCATCAAAAATTATCTTGCTTTTGTTAAGAACATAGAGTGTAGCTTCCCTAGTCTTATAGTTGGGAAGATAGTTTTACAGGGGTTAATATGGAATGACATCCCTGACCTTGGCGACAAACTTGGCGATTTTGGCAAGAAATCGAAGATTTCTGAAAATGCGATTATTTTCTTGATATCTCTATTAGGGGCCGAGATCCGGATTTATCCAGATGATTCCATGTGACGTCACGGCCTGTCTGGGAGACTATAAATAGACCGTGAGCGGATCACAGAGAAGTGTAAGTTGATCGACTGGGACTGATTGCAGTGCGAACGTCTTTCGAATTTTATCCGCAGTGCGAGCTAGTAAGCTGTTAGACGCCGAGCGGCATTGGATGTGCTGATGTTGTTATAATTATTAGTGAATTGCTGTCTGTTCGTGTTGCTAATTTGTACAAGTGCCGTGAATTCTCGTCCACTACCGTATACATGTAAAGCATATCCAGTTTTTCTTGACGTCAATCGTTTCGGTTATCCACGTCAGAAATGACGACGTCTCGTATGATCATCACTTTGACTGGGTTATCACAAGGGAATTGGCAACGCCCTACCGTAGTTTTCGGAGCAATCTGAATAAAATCGCCACGACTGCACCGACCAGTACACTCATGCGATTGGTGTCGGACAAATAATTAGCGACACAAACTGCAGGAGAAGTGAGTAGCGACGTGAAGTGTATTGATAGTACTCACATACATTCGGTACTTTTCCGATTTCTCTCCAACCTCAGGTGAAACTGACAAGAAAAAGTATAGCTATTGATTTGTCCTGCATCGCAGCTTGACAGGAGGTAAAAGTGTACTACCTAGCTGCCATGATTGTACTTCAAGCCGCTATTCGCTTCTCCGACAGTTTGCCGCGAATGATTTGTCAGACACAAATCGAACGTGTGTGTCGGGCAAAATAGCTATAATCGGCCACAGCCCAACGCTCCCACTAAAGGTACAACCGGTCATCGGAGTGGAGATAACTCAACCCCATATCATTACTCTACCCCAGCGTTTCTCAACCTTTCATTATTTGCGACCCATTTTTCAATCAATTTTCATAACGCCCCCCAACACAATAACAATTTATATAATAATAATAATAATGAATTTTTGTTATTTGTTGCTAAAGCAACACTACGACCTTCATTACAAACCTTGCGAATTACCAAGAATAAATAAATTTATTGATATTTGGCAACACCGAAGAGTATGACATAATGTATTTCGTTTTACTTTCCTTTCAGTAAATTAATCAATTTTTTAAATAATATTTTCTTTTCGATATGCTCGCGCCCCCATTTAGTGTTAT
>BGPR01035129.1:220-14169 GCA_013235015.1 Araneus ventricosus
CAGAAGTCAGTTGTGAATCAGTGGTCTATTGTGACCATTTTTGATCTTCATCATACATGGGCGTCAAGGTACAGTGTTCAACTTCGTGGAACTTATAAATAACAATCCGATAATCACGAATCTTCCCACGCTGCTATAATACATATCTCATAAGCTTTTGTGCGCAAGGCTTCAGTGGTCTTAAAAAAGTACAAAGCAGCCATTGTCACGATATCCAGCTTAGGCGTAAACATTTCCTTTGTGTGGACCAAAGATTGTTGAAACGTAGCAAGGCTCTCCGTAATTATCGTCAATCAAAACCAGTTCGAGCGAGTGTTATTTTTTATTTTGTCATTCCCATTCAGGGCCTGCTTCAATGGCATTTGTAGTGCCAGGAAAAACGCAGCTTTCTCTATTTGTCCACCCTAGCAGCATCGGAAACTGGTTCGTCCACCGCCTACGCACGCTCTGGAACTCAATCCCCTCCTGGCGTTTAACTACAATCTTTAATTCTTGCATTAAATCGCGTGATTAGGAAGCTGTAAACACTGCTGGAACAGTTTCGAAAGCAACCAGCAGAAGCGCACGTACCACTCTAATAATAAGAGTGACTCGCTAAGAGGCGTAGCCCCGCCCGTTTTCGTATCGAAACATCGCGCTACGGATGTTGGACATTTTATTGATAAGGTTATGACAAGCAGGGTCAAGATCTGACATTTAATATTCTGCACCTGTTTTGTGTCGGTTAGTTTTGTTTTTCAACCTGAAGATTCCGCAGTTTATTACAGTAGTTAAGAAGTTATCATTCTTTTTGATGTCGCGCTGAGTTGTAAATTTATGCCCATAAAAACGGAATCGTTCCTGCGGTTTGGAAATGAGAGTTGATTCTCTATTTTCTTGCCCACTTACACGCGAAGTTTAACTCACGTGCGAATTAATTCTTCATTTGAGACAAACATTGTATGAATTGGCTGAAAAATGCAGAGTTTTTCTGTGAGGTGTCTTTGGGTCCTTTCTTCTTCTGTTGCGGTCTTTGCTATTTTTGTATTTCATAAAATCCTAGTTTCGTTCTTTTTACTTTCTCGTATACGAAGTATTCAAAGAGAAAGTATTGTAATCGTCAAAAAATTCGAACTCGAGATTTTGACGAATCTCCACGTTTTAGACCTCCCTGAGTCCGAAAAACACAATTTTAGAATTGTGTCTGTGAACACGATAACTCGAAAACTATTGGATGAAATTTGGTATGCGAACTTGACACATAATTTGTAGGTTTCTATCAAATTTTGGACAAAATCCGTCCACGGGAAGTCTACCTGTCTGTCTGTCCGCGGTCAGGAGAACACTTAGCTAGATGGATAAAATTTTGTACACAGTTTTATCATCATGATTGCAGGTCCGTATAAAATTTTGGGCCAAATCCGTCAAAGGGTTGAATGTCTGTCCGTCTGTATATTTTACTTGTGAAGAGAATCCGTTGTCTCCACGCGCATGCGTACTGGAAGCAATCTTCTGTTCACGCGAAAGGAACGGAATTTCATTACGGAGTAGCGAATTACGTCAGTTTGTCCTTGAGCCGGCAAGAGCGGAAAATCGGTACGCATCTCTTTGATTCTTTACCTAGATATTTTTCAATCACTATAATGAAAAACCTTCTGATAGTCATTGGATTCTGGGCAACAGTAGGTTCGAATTTTTTTAGCCACGCGAGGGAAGGGGAAACGGCACCTTTTGGGGGAAGTATACGAGAAAGTTTAGGGGAGAACACTACCGCTGGTTTCATATTTTATTTTCTGTTTCATGCGAAGCAAAAACACACAGTCACTATGAGTGTTATTATATGCTTATAAAATAAAATAAGACGTATTTTTTTTCAGATTTGAACAATTTTTTTTCTCTCTTTTAGGATAATTTAGTTTAGTTATATTAACGTCCCGTTTTGAAACAACACGAGAGCTATTTTGAGACGGAGGTCGTAATTTTGAACCGCAGTCAGGTGACGTGGAGGACATCTGAAGTACTACTCCTCCTCTCTAAATTTCCACACCACACCAATGGGAGGACGTTTGATCCCCTACGTATGATTTAATGTGCAGCAGGCCCACATACACAGCGGATCTTCAGGGAAATCGCGGTTCGAGTCCGGAACACTTCGTACCCGAATCCGAGACCTTACCATTACGCCACCGCAGATGTCGCGCCGAGTTGTAAATTTATGCCCATAAGAACGGGCATAAATTTACAACTCCGCTCCTGCGGTTTGGAAATGAAGAGTTGATTCACTATTTACTTGCCTGCTTACACGCGAAGTTTAACTCACGTGCTAATTAATTCTTGATCTGAGACGAACATTGTATAAATTGGCTGAAAAATGCAGAGCTTATCTGTGAGGTGTCTTTGGGTCCTTTCTTCTTCTGTTGCGTTCTTTGCTATTTTTGTATTTCATAAAATCCTAGTTTCGTTCTTTTTTCATATTTTATTTTCTGCTTCATGCGAAGCAAAAACACAAACAGTTACTATGAGTGTTTTTATATGCTTATAAAATCAAATAAGACGTATTTTTGTTTAGTTTTTCAGATTTGAACAAATTTATTTTCTTTCTCTTTTAAGATAGTTTAGTCACAGAGAAAGAGTTACAGAGGTCTCACTCCCATAGACACTAATGGCAACTTTTTTAATATTGCACTTCACATGGACAGTACGCCGCCAATGTGCGACAGTGGGAACTAATCGGGCTACGTCACTGTGATGCGAGAGTTTCCCTACCATCATGACAACGATGTAAACAGTTATTTCAATCCCTATCATCATGCATGCACATTTTTGTCAGATTATTCGATATGATAGGCATTTTAATATGCTACAACAATTGCACAAAAATAAGACAAAATTTCATTATTTTATATACAAAAAGTGAAATAAGTATTTTAAATATTGAAATTTTTTCAGTTATTTAAATAACCTCTCACAAAATTTTTTGAAAGTTTATTAAATGCATTTTAAACTCCAAGAATCTTGCATAGGAAAGTAGTCTCCTACTATGTAGAAAAAACTGGAACAGTCACTAATATCGATTCTAAATAAAGTATTGGGCCTAATTCTAAAATAAATAATCTGAGAAATTTGACTAGGAGCAGCAAGATTTAAACCGGCAACCCAACATGGCGGAGTTTCGGTTGCTTTTCCTTCGATGTACAATATGGCGTCGTTTTATGGTTTGTAGTTCTCTCACAAAGACTGCCCAACGTAGGTGGCGCTGCGATAGTTAACCAAACTCTGGAGTGAGGCCTCTGGTACTTTTTCTCTGTGAGTTTAGTTTAGTTATATTAACGTCCCGTTTTGAAACAACACGAGAACTATTTTGAGACGGAGGTCGTAATTTTGAACCGCAGGCAGGTGACGTGGAGGACATCTGAACTGCCACTCCCCCTCTCTAAATTTCCACACCACACCAATGGTAGGACGTTTGATCCCCTACGTATGATTTAATGTGCAGCTGGCCCACATACACAGCGGATGTTCAGGGAAATCGTGGTTCGAGCCTGGAACACTTCGTGCCCGAATCCGAGACCTTACCATTACGCCACCGCGGATGTCGCGCGCGCCGAGTTGTACGGGTCTATTCTGGTACCCCCGGTTGGGTTGGGAGACGTCACTTTTCCCGTTGTTAACGTGCCGAAAAAGTGACGTCTCCCTCCCCACCCGGAGGTACCAGAATAGACCCGTTAGTCTTTAGGTCCAGATCTGGTCGGATCTGTAAAGTATTCGCGTAGGTGGTCGAGAGTTCAAATGAAATGACCTTCATTTTTTTTATTTGCCTTTGGCTACAGGTGACACCTGGAATATCATGCTTCAATGGAGTGATAAAAAAAGTTCCCCGCGAGAGGAGATAATGTGAAATCCAGCACAAACCGGCGTGAACTGGCTGAATTTGATTTTAGAATGTTGTCATTTAGTTTTAAAATAAAGTATTTCATTTTAATAGGTTAGAACTAGTTCTGATTGCTTTTAATCTATTTTCTTTACTCAACACGTGGTTTGCTTGTTTCATATCAACTTTTAATTGATTATTATTATTCAGATTTTGACTTCAAAAGCTAAACAAAATTGAATCGTTGCATAAACAATGGAATGCAATGTAGGTCATTTACATGTTGCCATCATTTCTGAAATTTGTATACAGAATTATGTCACTGAATCGGAAGGCGGAAAAAAATACTCGACGAATCATAAGAAAAGGGATGAAAAGAAAAAGAAAAGAAGACACAAATGGAAGCAACAATTCAAAATATAATTTTTGATAGAAACGATGTGTCGACTTCGGATTTTCTCAGGGATTTGCACATGAGTTTTCATTATAAATTTATTTTTATTGCAATTATTGGGGATTTATTTATGTGTATGTAATAATCTCGCTTAATTTTATTTCAAATTCTAATATTATATATTTTAAAATCTTAATGTATTCCAAAATCACTTTTCTGAAACTCCAGTTTCGTTCTTTTCCCGCTCTGGATGTATATTAAATCTCTCGTTTTGGCATATTTATTACCAAAAGAATATTTTAATCGTTTCCACGCGCACACAACTCGCGAAATCAGCGACTTATTGCCGCCATGCATTTTCCCTAAAGCACATAATATACTAAAAATAGCTATTATTCCCTTCACTTTGATCACATGTCTATCTGCTAAATCCCTACCTGAGAAAAAGCAGGGATCTTCTGTTCACTTTTGGCTTAAAACTTAAAAGAAGATGTACGTACATTTCGTCACTCTCCCATAATAAAATGAAATTTAGAATAACTCGGCCTGTGTTTTTTGTTTAACGACTACAATTACGAATACATTTTATGTATATATTTTTAAAACATTAAAAAACAATAATATCATATTGATTATAATTGGGTGTCGGTGAAACACTATTTAATACATTCAGAAACAATTTATCACTTGTATAAATTTGGGATTTTTGAACTTTCTAAAAATTCCCGAATGAACATTTTGACCTACATAAATTCTCTAAATATTTTATGAGCCATGTGATTCAGGAATTATCAAGATATGCCATTTTTTATTATCATAATTTGCTCTTACTGATCTAAAATAAAATTTTATCGGTGAAAGATTGCCCAATTTTTCACTTCAACTAACATTTTTTTATTGAAAAAATAAAGAGAACTGTTAGGTTTTTTTATAGTACCAATAGAAACGATGTTTAATTTTCTTTTTTATATGCATGCATTTTTTTCTTTTTGTTTTAAAAATGATTTGGAAATTTCGCACCGAACTCCAAGTGATAACTGAACGCTGAAAACGTTATCATTGCTTAAACGCAAGTTTACGTCAAATGTCGAATTTTATCTATAACTTTACAACTTAAATCGTTAGTAGTAAAATTAAAGTATGACGTATGCGTTGCGATTTCTGTGTAGTAAGAATAATTTACTTGTACACGTATTAGTTTTTACATGAATGGAAATTCAGGTATAATGAAAGGGCATGATATATAGTGGGGGAAACTGCGGTTTTTGTCCAAATCCGTTGCGTAATATTTGCTCAGCGACAGACAGTTTTTTTTAAAGGAAATGTTAATGCATTTTTATTGTACCAATATTACGTAATCTATTTTTCACAAGTAATTTAATTTAAGTTATTTGCTCGCGTTACAGAAACGTAATGCGTTTTTGCTTTCTCGCGATTTCAGCACTTAATCCTTTTTTCACCCACATGATACGATGTCATTTGATTGATAAAACTTTTTTATCGCGTTTCTTGACTCGTTTCCTTGTTATTACCGCAATATCTGAAATTTTCCTTTTTGTTCATTTCGCAATAACGAAAATAACAGCGAAACTGCGTTTTACAGTGCTTCTGCAGTTTTTAAAAACGTGATTTACGTACCTTTTTCTTGCATTTGCAATTTTTCCAAAAAATGTTATTTTATGCAAAGTCTGATGGCATTTTATGCAGAAGATGAATAATGCAAATCTTAAATCTATACTTATAAAAGGCAATGTTTGTGTGCGGTCTGCGTGCGATGTCCAGACGAATCTATCGCACTTACAACCTTGAAATTTGGCACACAAGTAGTCGTAATGGTGACTGAATGCACCTCGAAGCCCAAATTTTAAAATTTAATATAGAAAATTTTTTATTTAATGTTTTGTGTTGTTTTGGTTGATTTTTCGCACTAATTTCTCAATAGAATAGTTTCGAATAAGTTTACGACAAAAATATATACACCATCGGAAAGAGCATGCGATTTCCGTTCTAATGAAGTTAGTTTTGAATTTTTAACGTAATTTACTGAATTTTGAGAAATTTTTAAAAAATAGTCAGTTTTGGCATCTAAATGTTAGTTTTGTTTTTAAATTTGTTGCATCCGACTTTCTAATAACACTATTATTTTCAATTTTTTTCAGCTTATAATAGAACGGTTCTGTCGGATTTAAAACAAGAACGGTTAAAATATCTTTTCCCGTTTTTTTTTTAAATTAATTTTTTTCTGGGCCGTTGAGAGTTATTTTTCTCGATCGAGTTCCTCGCGCGGCACTTCTTCGGAACGTTGCTGGCAATTTTGATTGGCGGACGCGCAGGATACGTCAACTGAATAACTTTGATTATTATTTTCGGCAGTATCTTAACGTATTTATTCATCTCGCATACGTTGCTTGCAGAATAATAATTTTCACGTTGCAATTTTTTAATATTGTTTATCGCGAAAAAAAATAAGCGGCAAAATCAATAATATGTAGTCCTGATTCAACGGGCAACGCCGTGCGCCTACTGCTAGTACATGAATAACAAGTGATTTAACCTTTTCTAATGCCATAGAAAAGGTCCAAATTCATCAATTTTTAAATGCAGTTTTTAAGTTTGGCGTATGTTCTCCCCAAATTTTTGGATGAAACAAAAACCTAGATGTTCCGATTTCTTATCTCAAACAATAACGAAGTGTCCTGACTTGGTAATTAATTATTAATTAATAAAATTAATTCACAAAAAATTAATGCCATCGACAAAGCTAAATGAATTTCTATTCTTAAATTAATTTCAACTCCAAAGTTATTTTATTTTACTACTACTAGAAAAAATGGCCCTTTCTAGTGTTAGTTATCCGGGACTCTACCAGCAGAGGTCTCTCTTTACCTTCCCGTGCCAGAAAATGGAACTATATTTTCCCTTTAGAATAAATTCAACGAATCTTACAGAAAAGGGTGTCAAAGCTGGCATTGGAACCAATTTTCACGATGCGAAGGCATATTAAAGGTCGTTACCGGGTTTAGTTTTAATTATATTAACGCCCCGCTTTGAAGCAACACGAGAGCTATTTTGGGGCGGACCTCGTATTATTGAACCGCGGTTAGATGACGAGGACGACGTCTGAGCTGGTCATCAAGAATCCTCATCGTTTAGTTTCTCTTAGAGTGTACCGAAATTCACCAAGTTGCAATGCCGATATGTTCGTGAATAATAATGGTATTGAACTTGAATTTTTATATAAGTTGCCCTATATGAAGTTATGAAAAAAAAAAAAATTCGCTACGTTTCGCACATGCGCAGTAAAAATTTATTTACTACAAATACCCATATTTCCTTTAATATTCAAATTTTTTAATTCAAATTGTAATATAATGCTTCTTTTACATATTGTCAAGTATTCTGTAAGTTTTGTACAATTTTCTGGAAAACTCTGCATGTTATAAACAAAAAGCATGCGGAAAAATTTTGGATTTTTTAAGAAAAGCTTTATATCTTCCCGAATATTTGTGCTGTATATACGAAAATGGAGGTAAATATTATGCACATCAGACATAACCATTAATGAAAGTTGCATCTCATTATCAGCTTTTTGTGAAACAGGATGGATGAAACTCCATTTTCGCTTTTTTCCCTTTCTGGTACCTGCCCCCCCCCACTTGCCCTCGTGACCGAATCTTCGCTGGAAAGGGTGGGTGCAGAGATAGTATGTCCCACGACTCTCGGCAACAGTTTGCGAACCATAGTACCCATGTTAACTCCAATTTTGTAGCATCTACAAAATTGTGCATTATTTTTGGACTCCAAGTGTGCATTTAAAAACCACGCCGAAGGTCGTGCTTTCTATTTGTGAAATGTTTTCTACAGCAAACGCTGCGCTCTTTTAACTTAGTGTATTGTTATTGAATAGGTGGCACGAAATGCATCGATCTCTACATTTCCAATTTGCTAATATTCTCATTGGTATTCTTAATGAGAAATCAAATGATTCCATCATTAGTCTTCTTTAATATCTCATAATGAAATAACCTGTAGTTGACACTGGAAACAGTGACAAGGAAATTCCCCGTTTGAAAATTTAGTATTCCATTATTTTTGATACTCTTAGCAATGATTCTTTTTTTTTGCAAAAATTAAAAACAAGTCTTTTCTGGCCTTAATGGGTTCTTATGCAATGTCCACTATCTGGTATAATATAAAAGCCGAGACTGCATATTTTTTCTCAGTCACATTTTCCTATGCATGCTGTATGAAAGAATGATAACGTTCTTGTAAGGTTTTATTCATCCGTTGTGTTGAAAATCAGAGGTAAAAGTTATAGTATTGCTTTTTTAAGAATTTAATATTCCATTATTTTTGATACTCTTAGCAATGATTCGTTTTTTGCAAAAATCAAAAAGAAATCTTTTCTGGCCTTAATGGGTCCTTATGCAATGCCCACTATCTGGTATAATATAAAAGCCGAGACTGTACATTTTTTCTCGGTCACATTTTCTTACACATGCTATATGAAAGAATGACAACGTTCTTGTAAGGTTTTATTCATCCGTTGTGTTGAAAATTACAGGTAAAAATTATAGTATTGCTTTTTTAAGAATTTAATATTCCATTATTTTTGATACTCTTAGCAATGATTCGTTTTTTGCAAAAATCAAAAAGAAGTCTTTTCTGACCTTAATGGGTTCTTATGCAATGCCCACTATCTGGTATAATATAAAAGCCGAGACTATATTTTTTCTCGGTCACATTTTCTTACACATGCTGTATGAAAGAATGATAATGTTCTTGTGAGGTTTTATTCATCCGTTGTGTTGAAAATCACAGGTAAAAGTTATAGTATTGCTTTTTTAAGAATTTAGTATTCCATTGTTTTTGATAATCTTAGCAATGATTTTTTTTTTTTTTTTGCAAAAATCAAAAAGAAGTCTTTTCTGGCCTTAATGGGTCCTTATGCAATGCCCACTATCTGGTATAATATGAAAGTCGAGACTGCGTATTTTTTCTCAGTCACATTTTCCTATGCATGCTGTATGGAAGAATGATAACGTTCTTGTAAGGTTTTATTCATCCGTTGTGTTGAAAATTACAGGTAAAAATTATAGTATTGCTTTTTTAAAGTTTTGGTTAAATTTCGTACCGTAATCTCTGAGGAATTCACTGTTTAGGAGATTATGAGTTACGTTTAAAATGTTCGTGTTTATTCCTACAAGGAAATATTCAGTCGCAGCTGCCCAAGCTTGAAACCTTTGGCAAAATTTTAACGGCGTAAGCTGTTCTGCTAGTAGATTTTCAGAAATTGAGTGAACTTCTATCATGAGTCCGCCTACTGAAAATGAGCAATGGCTAGTTTTTGCAGCAACAAATAAAAATTATATTTTAAGTTTTGTAAAGTTGCCGTATTGGACATGAGCTGTGAGTTTTGCAATCAGTTATACTTAGTAGTTCTGTGAACAATAGACCTCGTTCCCCCTCCCAATAAAAAAATCTAAGATTTTCATCGCATTTTTTAATAGCTTAACAAATGTTATTCATTGTGAAGACAGCATTGTTTTTAGAGACACCGGATATTATAATTTCACTCTCCAGGAGATACACTGGTGTGCGAAAGTTTAGCACAAGTCTTATGGTGCGACAAATTGGAGATTAATATGGATAAAATGGTTCGCAATCTGCTGAATTAGCAAAACATGTTTAGCTCTTTCACTTCGCTTAACTTTAAGCGGCATATCGTAATATTTTGAAAACGATGGCGCCAAAAATTCACAGAGAAAAATTCAATCCTTAAATTGGTTATTTAAAAAATATCATCGAGAAAATTTCACTATTAAATAGGCATCAAATTAAAATATTTTTTCCAACTCGCTTCGTTCGAACTAGAAGATGGAACTTAAAATAACGTGGTGATAAATATTACAATTTGGCAAAGAAATACAGTAGAGTCTCCCTACAACGAAGTCTCTCTACAGCGAATTTCTCCCTGTACCGAAATTTTTAACCGGAATGTTAAATAACATTCAAAATATTCTCCATATAACGAAGTGGTTGTCTCCCTATAACGAATTTTTTCAGGGGTTTAACTTTCGATTTTTGTCATTTTTGAAGAAAGTTGATATTTTCTGTGCAACCAATTCGCTCACACGTGCTTGTTTCTGGAACCACTCACTCTTAAAATGTGAAAATTTTTCTGAAAATTTAACATCACGAAAAGCAAAGAAATGTAAAATAACGGAATTTTTCAAGTAAAATGAACGCAAGTACATACTAGTACAAGTAAGTCTCTAAATTGGTGAATTGTCTTAACTTTTGAGCATTTTATTTATATAATAAAAATTAGTATAATTTTAACAAATTTATAATATATATTACTTCATTTTTAATTGAAAATCATAATTAAATACATTTGAACTTATCGCACCTATTGAAAAGCTTGGAACATTTATTTAAATAACTGCAAAAATCTCTTAATCTCCGTATAACGAAATTTTCTCTATAACGAATTTTTCAATTGGAACCAAGCGATTTCGTTATAGAGAGATTCCATTGTATATATAAGCGAAAAGTTGTCGTTGCTATGAAGATCAGACGATTTATAAGGCCGGCGGCATTATCGTGGCGAGAAGCGTCTGATAATTCCATTTAGGCCTAAAAATCAGAAGCGAATTTTTGAAGTTGTAGCGGTTACAATTCACTGCCTTCTCCTTCTCCTTTTTATGGTAGGTGGCGCTACTAGAGCCATTCGGGTTTTTCCCTTGATGCCTCTCTCTCTCTTCTTCTGTGTACTTGTGTTGTGTTGTTGTTCTCTGTGTTGTCTTGCGTCTTGTACCTTTTAATGTACTGTGTCGTGGAATTTAGTCATCTAATAAAAATGTTTCCTGAAATTGAATTAATTCTTCAACAGCGGCATTCCATATAAACATAAATTTCGTCCCTCTACAAAGATTTTTAAATTGGTTACTGCACCATATAGGCTTAAAAAGAAGTGGTTTTGATGGTAAATGAGTTTAAATATAAATTTAGAACTAAAAGATAGCCAAAGATTATAAAAATATGTAACATTTATTTAGCGAAAATCGGATAACGATACACAGCGATGCATAGCCATAAACGAACTCTGTTTATTTACAACTCTGATGTCATTATTTTAATTTTTGGTTGCCACTCACTCTTTTATTGCCAATTAATATAATTATATATAATTATTTTATTACCAAATTAAAATAAATAGAAATAAAGCATATATCACCTTTTTCTCTCTCTATTCCTTCAAGAAATATTTCTGCTAAATTTGAAGGAAATCGAACAACGCATTTGGTCGTAATCGCGTGACAATCATACAAACAGACAAGTGAAAATGCTGGAGTTAAAACGTAGACCTCGCTTCGCTTGGTTAATAATCATAGTTTTTATTTCTTGTTTATTTTATGTATGTTTCTTTATTATTACGCTTATTGTATTTATTTATTATTTATGTTTGTAGATACTTATTATGTTTGCTGTTTGTATTCTATTATATTTATATTTACATTTGTATTTTGTATTGTATTACTTTTAATGTATTATTTTACTTATATTTTTTTGGATTGTATTACTTTAATATTTGTATTGGAATTTTTCTTCCCGCCGATTCGTCACTTGCTTTACACCCTTTGGGTAAGCAGGGTCGGCGTGGGCATTAACAAAAAAATCAGTTATACTAAGGTACGATAAATACAAACTTTTCTACGAATCTTGTAAAGCTATTGAATGATAAACTTACTTGACATAGAAATTGACGGATATAAACCGCGGATTTTTCCTAATCGCCCGTTAAGATCTACGGAATTAAAAGTGCAATCTGTTTCTTGACGCTCACCATTGAAAGAAGAAATAAAGGGGAAATATGCTTTGTATAAAAGTTTATAAATACCTTTAATAAAATCTTATGAAAGAGTTATAACTCCCCTCTCTCTCTCCGTGCCATTTACTTCAAGACTCTAGAAATCGGGAGTAGCGTTTAGAATCAAAATTTTGGAAACGCCTGTCCACGTCTCTAGCTGATAGACAGATATACCAATAAAGCCAAAATTAAAAAAAGAAGGTAATGCAAGCAATCCTAGAGTAATTTGAAGTAAACGAAAAGCAAACAACAAAACAAGGAATCCATTCTAGTTCACTTTTTCAAGAGCTAAGAACTATTCGAAATGGATTCAAAAGAATATTTGGGGAATTTTCTGTAAGAAGCAAGGCTTTTAGGCTAAGACAGAGCTTCTCATAGCCCGAACTCTCTAGCTGATACTTACTTTAACTTTGGATTCGCCTGAAAATTTGGCCGCCACGTCTTTGACTGGTGTTTCAGTCTTCAAGTTTTAGGACGAAAATATGGTTGATTGAATGAAGAAGAAATCATTTACCACGTTCATTCGGTTGCCGTGCAGTATTAGAAATGGGCTCACTGCATGCTGCTAGACGACTTAATTCTTTCGCAGTTTGGCTTGTCCCAATCAGTTTGGTATCATTTCCCATCCAAATATGCAGTTTCACGTAGACCTGTCATTTCGATCAGCAATTAAATCCCTTCTGAATGTAGAATTCTGGTTGTTTCTGTCCATAGAAAAAGGAACTTTTCTGTTCCCCTGCTCGTTTCAGACCATTTTGCTGCTACAAGCACAAAAACATATATAATTAACAGTGCTCAGATGTCTTCATTACCAAAGTATGTATGGAAAAAAAGCAGTTTTATCTATACGTTGCTCTTGACCCTTTGCGGCGCAAGGCATTAAATTTTTTGAAATATGATGAAAAAACACCTTGAATGTGTTTAGTTTATTGTCTGGACATAGAATCTACATAAAATTGTTTGAAAAAAATTACTTCATTTCGAGGGGGGATCACCCCCCTTAAGATACAGCCACCGTGATACACTCAAAAAATATTGTTGAATCTTACAGAAAATCATAAATTAAAACTTCAAGAATATTGGAGGAAATTTCTCGAGTTAATTTGCTAAATTGTAAACGTCCAGAACTGAAAATATTTCTTATCTCTGAGTTAAGGAATTTTCCCAAACTTTATCTCTAATAATTCCAATTCCGAAACGAAATTTCATAAGGCTGCTATATGTTCTAAAAGGAGAACTATTAGCCCTATCGTAAACCTATTATTTTCCATTTATTGTTGAATTTAACGGTTGAGAAGCGAGTGAAATTAGTTGTGCCATCAGATGGCACACTGCGCCGCAAAGGGTTAACCGCAAAGAAGTGCTCGACTGCAGTGGTCAAGAGAACACGTCAGCTGGATCAGGCATCTGTGGAAGGTGTGTACTCTGGACAGACGAGTCGATGTTTGGTTCAGAGACTAATTCAGGTCGAGTTCTCTGATGTCGAAAGAAAGTGGTGTCACATACTGCTAATTCTATATTGCTGAATGATACAGAGGGGGTGAAATCATGGTTTGACTTTGAGTCACTGACCTTCACTGGAACTCTGACAGCTGAAGTGTGTAGAGATGATATCATTGATCCTTATGTTAGAACTTATACTGGGTGCTGTAGGTAAAGCCGAAGCTAACCGAATTATATTCGTAGCCAGACATCTTAAGGATCTGAGGTGTAGTGGGTCCGGAACGCTGTTCCGGTACTGTTTTTTTTACGAGAAACAAATAACAAAAAATCATGAAAACGTCCTTAAAACAGCGGGATTTATGTCACCCAGGTTAGAGCGTCCGGCATTG
>BGPR01035130.1:0-16129 GCA_013235015.1 Araneus ventricosus
TATTGAAATTTAAAAACGAAGTTGGTAAGATAAATTTCGAAATGAGAAGTTATTTTGTGATTAATGGGAAAATAAATCTATTTCAGGTTATATGGAA
Source organism: Araneus ventricosus (assembly GCA_013235015.1). NCBI lineage: Eukaryota > Metazoa > Arthropoda > Arachnida > Araneae > Araneidae > Araneus > Araneus ventricosus. The sequence continues at coordinate 98 of BGPR01035130.1, forward strand.
AATCTACTATTCGACAGCAATGACTGAAAATACTAGATATGATTGGATTATAATCAACATCCGGGTAATACTGGAAGACCGGCCGCCGTGACATTACAAGCGGCACATGCGACGATACCCCTCCCCCATTATGAGGGTACGACCTGACATCGGAAATGGGCCATGCAAGCCACACCACCATTACTATATGCCACCTGGAAGCGAGACCTTGCTTACTTATACGGCAGTTTCTGATCCCCATATTTTAAGTGATCCCTGAAGTGGGATTTGAATGGACTATAAGTGAATTAATGAAGTTCATGGGCATAAATTATGAATAATTTATTACATGCGTATAAAATACATGACAGATGGCCGTCCAGCATTTGGATTAGAAAAAATGGTTTATTTAAGCTCCAATATTTACCAATCTTCACGAAAGACTGAACCAATTGGGATGGTTTCATGGTATGCTCATAATAAGCCTGGGAAACCCTCGCGGATGTGCAGCAGAGGTATAAAAAAATATTATCTGAATCAGTAAGATCGAAAGCTATTGGACACATTTTTGAACGTTCGCTACGATAAGTCCGCGGAAAAATTGCACAGCAATTCTTGATTTACACAGCCTTTTAAATGCATAATTTGGGATTAATCCGGTTCAAAGAATATAGAAGTACTGTTTAGCAACGGATTCCGAAACCCTCCGCTCTTTTGCGCATGCGCCAGGCGGAGTTATTTTCATCAAAATAGGGGAAAGTGAGGAATGGAAGAGTGGTGTTTACATTTTACTTAGCATGATCTAACAAAGAACTCCGGAAATGAGTTCATATGACTCATTGTCTGACATCCGGTGTAAAATCGTCCAAAAGTGCCAGTCTCGGAATCCGTTGCTAAACAGTATTTCCTCTAACATGGATTTTAATTTCAGTTTAACATGATCAGATAAATGCAAACACTGGACGAGGAACACAGTCTTGCTTCAATTAATGAATATTTATTAAAGAATATGTTCTCTAATTTTTATACATTGTTATTTAATTTATTACATATCTCTATTTTTTAAAAAAATGTAGATAAGAGCTGTATTGTTTAAATTTACTGGTCTTTTCGGGGAAACAGTTTCTTTTTTAAATGGATGTCTATTTGCATACAGTTTTTAGTTTCCCGCATTCGAAGTAAACAAAGAAGTGTCATCGTCAAGAAATTCCACCTCGAGATTTTGATGAGTGCACTCCTAGATAGGGATGTCGATTATCGCGAAAATAACTGGTTTTCGGTTATTCAGGTTGTTTTCACCTCCGGTTTAATCTGTCGGTTATAACCGCTCAAAATAACCGGTTTTCGGTTATTCAGGTTGTTTTCTCCTCCGATTTAATCTGGCGGTTATAACCGTTCAAAATAACCGGTTTTCGGGGTGTTATAAAAAAACACTGTTTGTAGACAAATATTTTTATTAATATTGTTTTCACAGGAAATCAATCCATTGTCCCATATTTATCTGTTCCTAAAGACTCTTTCAGTAATCCTCCAACCAACGGACGCCTCGAGGAAGCGGTTGTCGTTGATTGGGCTTAGATGATTAAATTCAAGGCTTCATAACTGGTAAATTTTAGTCTACTCGAACCTAAAATCGAGCGTATCTTCCAGTTTTTTTACCCGGTTAGTGGATTTAAAAAATAACCGGTTATAATGGGACAAAAAAATAACCGAAAAAAGTCGGTTAACCGAAACAAGAAAAACGGTTTGCGGTTAAAACCGGTAGGTTTTTTTCATCCTTACCTCTAGACCTCCCTGAGGTTCGGAAAAAAAAATTTTTTTTAGAATGATGATTAGAACACGATGACTCAAAAACGGCTAAAAGAATGAAATTTGGTATGTCGTCTTTACACCTACTATTTAGATCTGTATGAAATTGTAAACAAATAATTCAACAGGAAATCTATCTGTCTGTCCTTTTTGCTTGTTTGCATGTGAACACGATAACTAGAAGACTAAATGAATTCGGTAGGTGAAATTTTATATGTATTTTATGACTAAAATTGTAGATCTGTATTAAATTCTGAACTAAATCCGAAAGCGGGTTAGTTGCGTCGTGGTTCAACTATTCATGCATATGTGAATGCAAATACAGTAGACTCTCGATTAACCGGGATCTGATTATCCGGGTTGCGGATTAACCGGGACGACCCCCCCCCCAGAAAAAGGAAGCGCAGATTGAGGCCGTTTGAATGTGCGGGAAGACCGCATTCTTCTCAACCCTTCCTATTGTATTGGACTCGTCCAGCCCACCTTGAGTCCAGCCAGACTCCAATTAGACTGTTCTGAAAATGTGGATGAAGAAGCAGTGGAACAATGGATTAACGAAGATTCGACATTGGAATGTTGCGAAGTTTTAAGTGACGATGATATTGTGTCCCGCGTAACTTGTGGTTCAGAAGAAACAAGGAATTTCGAAGAATGTCATGAAAGTGATGAGGGAAATCTTGTAAAACAACAAAAATTAAATCACGGTGATGCATTAGTACACACTGAGGCGTTACTTAATTACTTGGAGCAAGAAGATGAAAGCACACCTGCAGAAAAGATGATATTGAGGAAGCTGAGTACTATAATTCGTCGACGAGTAAATGAAAAACAAAAACAGACTTCTATCATTCCATTCTTCACAAAACAGTGAGGTAAACTACAACTCTGTTTTTCTTTTTAATTGTACGAATTGTAAATCTAAATGACATTAAAATTTCTTGTTAATTATTTTTCTTTTGTATTAATTAAACTATTAATGTCTTATTGTATAATAATTTTACATTTTCTATCATTTTACCAAAAGTTTTCAATAAAATTTGCTTAAATTGGACTATCCGGGATATTCGCTTATCCGGGACGACGCACTTCCCGACCATCCCGGTTAATCGAGAGTCTACTGTAACTGAAACACGTAATCTGTCAGAGGGTTGAATTTCAGTATGTGGTTTTGACACAGAAAGGTTTTGGACCCAATCGGTCCAAGGGAAGAGGTCGAAAATGTATACTGTTACAAACATGGAAAGTCGCTTCCCAGCAATGTGAGTCTTATGGTTGGGAAGAGAGTTTTAAAGGGGTAAGTATGAGATGACCGACAGCAGCCCCGTCTGGACCCCGACCTTGGTGACATGGCGAGAAATTTGGCGACGAAATATGGGATCTCAAAGGTGCTGGAATCTTCTCGATATCTCTATTAGGAGAGAAGATACGCCATGAATGTGCTGGATCATCCCATGTGACGTCACGGCCTGCCGGGGAAACCATATAAGGAGAACGCTTGCACGACGGAGGCGTGTTGATCCATTGGGAACGACTTGAGAGTTTCTTCCGCAGTGCGAGCTAGGAGCTGAGCGCTATTGAAAGTGTAGTTATTGTCGTTACTAGTTATTTGCTGATTGTTTGTGTTGTTAGATAACAAAGTGCTGAACTGTTATTACCTGTGAATAGTTGTCTGTTTACATTGGTAATCTATGCAAGAACTATTGTTCCCTGTACCTGTGCTACGTGTTTTCCTGCATATTTGTAAATAAACCTTCATTCTCCATTATCCTGCGTGTTGGACTGTTTACACCATACACCCACAGATAGACTTTTGCAACAATACTCTATTCTCTTCACTATGCGACAAAGCTGCTGAAACTGAACGTGGTTCAAAATTACGAGCGCTGTCATATAAATATCCCTCGTGTTGCTTCTCCATAGGAGGTCAACGTGACTAAACTAAACTAAGACGACAAATCTAATCAGAAAGCGCACTATATTGTGGAAGTATATGAGAGAATCGGATGAACAATCCCGCCATTTATCAAAAAGACTGATTGAAAACCAAAAAACTGTAACATAAATTAATCCATTAAATTTCAGAGAAATTTTTAAAACTTATTGACAAGTTCTGTACATTACTCCCAAAAAGTATATTAATAATCATAATATTGTTTCGAACCTGCAATGCTAGTCTTATGGTTGGAAAGAGACATTTACAGAGGTTCTTACTAGCTATCAAGGAGAAGTCAAGCCAATACCCCTCACCTTCGCAACCATTTTGACAACAAATTTGGCGACTTTGGTGACAAAATGAAGGTATTCGAAAATGCTAGAATTTTGGTCCTACCTCCACTAGGAACGGAGATATGGAGTATCTTTGAGAGATTTCTATGTGACGTCGCATCCTGTCGGAAAAGGTTTAAATAAAGAGTGAACGAAGGGTCAATTTGGAGTCTTGTTTTCATTGCGAGTTTGTCAGATGTGAGAAGCTGAGAGCTATTGTTAGTGCTATTACTGTTATTATTTGTGATTTGCTGACTGCTTGTGTTGCTAATTTGTGCAATTGCTGTTCTTTTCGTGATGCCTGTGCTTCGAGTTTCTGAAATATTCGTTATATAAAGCGTCATGTTTAATTATCCAGCTTGTTGGATAGCTTTCGCAACAATATCCTTCAAAGAATCACTTCCCACTAACAACATTTACAAATCCTAAAAAGTAAACACTTCTGTATTATATATTCGAACGTCTATTATAAACCACAACTTCTTTCCACGCATATTTTGCCATCCAATAAATTAAACAACCGCTTCAAAAATAAATTAACATGCCTGTCTCTACAATCCTGAAAGAAAATTCGGCGCAATTAAAGTAATTAAATAATCTTACATAACTAAATTTTAGAGTAAAGCCTATCCCCATTTTTATACACTTTTATTTAACTTGACTTGTTACATGTTTGTAAAGACGGAATTTTGTAATCGATTTTATTTATAACTTAATTATCGATTAATAGATTAATATAATTAAATTCCATAAATATAATTAGATTCAGTACCATCGATGGCATCTGGCAGTGAAATGGAGAACAAATTTATTCCATGTTTCCAATAATATTTATAATAATCTATATACATAAAACTCAACGTATGTAAGTATGTTTGTTCCAGCATCACTTCTACACGGATTTTGATGAAACTTGGTACACAGGTTCTTCATTAACCGACTTGAAGTACTGTAGGAATAAGTATGCCTTAATCCAGTCCTTCAGGATAGGGTGTGGCAAAGTCTCCAAAATGCATGTTAGGCCTATTGAAACGCTTGACAATTTCGGCGGCTTAGGCGTTTTTAATGAAATTTGCTACACATACTGATTATTAGCCAACTAAAAATACTATAGGGGTAAATAAATGCTAATCCAATCTGTCAGAGTAATGTGGGGCAAAATCCTTTATAACATTTAATAAATTGTGCGATCGGCATGAAAACTAATAAACCGGGACAATTTTGCTGATATTGTTCACATATATTCCTCATAGGCTGATTAAAAGTAATGTATTGGTAAATAAACGCTAATCCAATTCCTCAGAGAAGGGTGATCCTTTTTTCCGCGCTCAAATTCTCTTTGGTTGCCACAAAGTCGGAATCAGGATCCAGTCTTTCGACTGTATCTGCATAAACATGCCGCTTCTTCTCTCGGCTAACTCTCTCTGACTCCTTCCTTCCAAAATTTTTCCAAAACTCCAATTAATTTTTCACTCCCAAAAAAATCTACTTATACAAAAGCTTGGCGAAACCGAGTTGCCAAGGGGAACCATACTCGAACCCACTTGCTTCCCACCACAATTTCACTTCTTATAACAAACCCGTTTAAAATTTTCGCCAATCCCACTTTACACTATTGATACATTTTGTCGCCAAACCAAAAACAAACTTAGCGACACCACCCCCAACGAAAAGCGTGTTCTTAAATAGTCAAAACGGGTCAAACCCCTTCTACGAAAGAACTCCAGCAACCAATCCAAATTCGATTCTTGACCCCAACATTTTAATAGCATACACTCCCTTCTCGTCCAACAGGGAGGAAACCCTCGCAGCAGGAGGTCAGCTTAACCCCTACGCTTAATGCTTCCCAGGAAAATCCAACCCCCGCAAACGACAATTCGCACGGATTTTTTGCTCGAAATTTCCAATTAGTGGGTCAAAACAGGACACAGCTGGGCATTCTTTGCCACTGACCACTTCTTATCTGTGGGAAAAGAATTTCTCTGGACCCTTATCTGCAGCTGTGACTTTCTCACAGATAAACAAGGCAATAACCCCCCATGGGAAACAAATTTGGAAATCCAGATGTTCTTTTTCTCAAAACAGTGCAATGCCTACCTAAGAAAATTCGCACAAAGAAGGGGACGGGGGAAAATCTACAATTTTGAAGGGACGGTTACTAAAGTGCTGTTTCTTAAAACCAGGATTCGAACAAAGAATGTAAACACACGGCTTTTTACAGAAAAATTTCTGCAGTGCAGTTACGTTAAATTAACTTACACATCATATAAATTAAATAACTCTGAGAATGAAATGAATTATTAATATTATTTAAGTAAATAAATTAATTTTAAATAAAACTTGAAAGAGTGACACGACAGATGGCACGTTGCTCACAGGCTGACTAAAAGTACTGTAGAGGTAACTAAACGCTAACGTAATTCCTAAGAGTAAGGTGGGGCAAAATCGTCAAACTACATGCACGCCCTTGAGCCATGTAGTAATTGACATGTTGTTGAATATGGTTGGGCCAATTTTGATAAATTTTGGTACGTATACTTCTAATTAGCTAACTAAAAATATTGTAGGGATAAATAAACGCTAACCGAATCTCTAAGGTTAGGTTGGTCATATATTGGTTTAATATATTTTGAATACATGCGGCAAATGGATGATTGACAAGAAATTTGATACGGCTGGGACAATTCGATGAAACTTGATACACATGTTCCTCATAGGTCAAATAAAAGCACTTTAGGGGGTAAATAAATACTCATCCAATTCCTGAAGTAGGGTGGACCAAAGACATAGGACGATTGACACGAATTTAGATACTGTTGGAGCGATTTTGATAAAACTTTGTACGCATGTCCCTCAGTAACAGACATGAAGTGCTGCTGACGTAAAGAAGTCCTAACCCAGTGCTTGAGGGTAGATTGGGGCAATGTGTCCGAAATACACGTAAAAAATGGACTGATTGAAATTAAAGTTAACTCGCAGATTTCAACATGTCGATCTAAATATATGGAGGGTTTAAATATCTTTTAAATAACCCCTTAGGATGATAATTATCGTCAAGACATGCAGAAATGTTATTTAGAACGGCTGGGGCAATTTTGACGAAACATGTTTGGTTTTGACGAACATTGTTTGATTTAAACACTTTAATCATTAAAATTTTAGTTGAAAAATGACCCCCCATACAGTTAAAAAAACACTGTATAGAGAAATGGGCCGTATCTCGCATTCTTTTGTATTGGGTGGAGGTGAGTCATTGAAGGACATTTAACAAATGGACCAATTAGCATGAAAGTTTTATGTCCTGGGTTCCTAAAATAATAAGATGCCCCAAAACGCTGGCTGGCATTGCAAGAAATATATGTAATACTATGATATATGATAAATAAAAGAATCTTTTGTACTATTAATTTATGAATCATTTCATAAAAAATATTTGAGAAATATTCCCGCAATAAAGTAACATTAATAAACATTATGGTATGTATAAAATATTGTTCATTTCCCAGACTTCCAGGAGATTTTGGCCAGAAAAAGACTGGGCAACGCCGGGTGCTCTGCTAGTGAGTTATAAATTAAAAGCTATAAAGTAGAGCACAATTAAAATTAAAAAAATGCTACTTCTGAGTGCATTAATAAAAGTGTGCTTTTTAAAACTATGTTTATTCAAATTATTCCCTCTTATATTTCTATCGACCGATCCAGGGTTTAAATAATAAAAATAAATATCATTTTAAAAAACACGCTTTTATCAATGTGTTAAAAAGTAGAAAACAATTTTTTAATGAAAAATCTGGAGTCCAAAGCAAAAATCGTAAAAGAGGGAGGCACTAATATAAATACTCTAAGCAACGTATATGCAATTAAAAAAATTATTATTCATGTTTATTATTCATGTTTGTTCTCCTTCATACTTTAATTAGTGCACACAATTGGAGTAGAAGCACGGTCAGTGCTGGCACTCATGTAAACCTGTAATATTTGTTATGCAATTAAAATAACTACGAAATTCTTCTCAATAGATGAATTAAAATTCGACATAAATCATATTTACCATTTTTTCTGTCCTTTATTTTCTTCGGCCGATCCAGGTTTACAGATCGCCTTCCTTGAGATTTCGAGGGGAAACTGGCCTATTTGTATATCGCTTGGGTGAAAATCAGGAAATCTCCAACAGGCAGCCAGTACACGGCGAGCAACTCACTGCTCAAACCCATATTGGTCGTCTAGTTTTGAATAATACTGATTGAGATAACATCCAAAGGATAAAACCCATAACCTTCTTCCTCCGATTCGGGTTCCTTAGACATGTCGATGGCATGTCGTAAGTTATGTGCATGTCAATGGCATGTCGTAAGTCATGTCGATGGCATGTCGTAAGTCATGTGCATGTCAATGGCATGGCTTCCTTGTGCATGTCATGTCGTAGCTTGATATCAAGATTATAAGTGGCGTTACTCACTTTATAAAAAGTGGGCGTAAAAATACTGTATCCCATTTATATAAGACTGTTTCAAAACTAACAAGATGCAATATAATTTAACCGTCAGAATTCAGAGAAAGTTTTACGACTTTCTTATCCTTTATATTTTCGTCCATATAACTTCTGGAAAGTAATTACAGCGATAAAATAACTCAAAGAATCATTAACCATCAGCATTAACCATAATTAATCTTTCTGTCTTTGAACTCTAAACCATAGACCACAACAATGTTTTTTCCTTTGCGGTCCCAATAAACAAAATACCTGTCCGTGCCACTTTGAGGGAACTTTTCTGCAATTAAAATAATTAAGGAATTCTTCTCAATTGATGAATTAAAACTTCGCAATAAAACCTATTCACCATTTTTTTCTCTCTCTCTCCTTCTTCTTTATTTCCTTCTCCTTCGTCTTTCAAAGGTTGAACATAAACATAAATCACCAGACCATTAAGACAGATAAAAATACGGATATAATGAGCTCGGTAAACGAGCAGTCGCCATAACTATGTAATATATTGACAATAAAGTTGTTTTTATTTTAGGACGCCTTCAATTAATTATGAATAATGAACATTTCGAGAATAATTGCCATAAAACATTTACTACACGTTTCAGAACGCTCATGTTTTTCATCTAAATCTATAATCATTAACAATAAATCAAAGGAAACTTTGGCTGCCTTGCTGCTGCTTTTTCTTGTTTTGTGTTCATTCATTTATTCCACTTCATTTTGGGCACATAATAAATATTCAATAAACGCATTCGTTTCAGCAAAAAGAAACTTTTTCGCAATGAATACGAGAGAAGAGAGGAAGAGAGAGAGAGAAAAAAAATGGCGTTCTCTAATTCACAGAACATGTAATTTGAGTAATTAATTAGAAAGGTTCTTTTCCCAAATCAAGTTATAAAACACAATTTTCTGCGAGATATTAAAATATGGTACGAGGGTTAAAAAAACAGAGAGGAAAAAGTTAGTAAAATGGCCAGATAATTCATTTTTCTCCGCTATTTCACGTAAATGAATTTACGGAGCGTTTCTGCGCCGGTTCAGCAAAACGTGTTCCGGGTTTTTAATTCGTACCCAAAAAGATCGATTCGATGTTTTTGCCCGTTTTGTTTATTGGTGTGTGTGTCCTCCCCGTTAAAAAAGTCGTTGGTGTCATATCTATGTATGTATGGTTAGTGTTAGACGCCTTATTCACAAGCGTGACGTGCAAACGATATATATAACGCGCGCTACAAGCATAGCCTCTTATAATTTACGCCACCCCAACGAACTTAAAACGAAGTATTTTCCATATTAAGTTAATTACGCTAAAGTTGAGATAACGTAATAGGAGATTAGAACTGAAGCAGTTTTTTAAAAAAAGAACGAAAACGAAAGTAAATATCGGGTAATAACAATAATAATAATAACAACAACACTAGGAAAAAAAGAATATTCGAATGCTTTTTGTCAAAGTCCGGTGGTAGTGAACGCGGTTGCAGTTAAAACCGCGCTGCACCTAATGGACCTAATTAAATTATCGTCCAACTCATCTGCGGGTAAAAAGCATGGCAAGATAAAAATCAGCGACGGAACGTCGAGTAATTTATTCCAAGCGAGAATTTAATTTGTAACTCGTAAATAAGGAATCTGGCAATGAGAAATTTGTCGGCTGAGAGAGAAGGGGAAAAAATGGCGGGGATGGGGGAAAAGATAAAATATTTTATGCGATCCTCGAAACGATCCGAGTTCAGAAGTTTGGTTTTATGGATTGAGTGTAGATGGGGGAGAAAAGGGAAAAAAATTAATATTATCGGTTATTAAAAAAAGGGAAAAATAAGTTTTTGATTGCTTTGCTTTACGTAAACGATTTAATAGCGGCATGTGTTAAATTTTAAACTTGTCTCCCTCTCTCTCTCTTTTTTTTTTAGCTCTCTTGCTTTAAGAGTATTTAAGGTGATTTGTGGGTATATTTTGGAGCATTTAGTTAGCTTCTTCTTAATTTACACATTAGTAGAATATTAATGCGATGGTAATTTTACTCATGAGCCATTTGAAGTATAACAAATATCGTTTGTGATTTGTCACGAATTTTCAAGTTAAAGGATAGTATTTTTAAAAAAAATCATTTTAACGATCTGAGTTTTACGTTTAAAAAAAACTGCAATTACTATAATTTTTAAAGCTTTAATTAGGACAATTTCTATATACAATTTTACTTTTATTGCATTCAGTGAATATGCTAATTTTTATATTTCTCTCACGTTATTCTCCTTTATAATTTTTTTAGAAGGTTTCAAAAACCTTTTACTAATTTAAAGACTTTAAAAAAGCTGTTATTTATTTCAAATTTTTCAATTATTAGATTTTTTTTTTGGTTTGAAATTTTGGTTTTATTGCTTTAACAGTCTCTTACATAGGTATTAACACATTTTAAAAATGTTTCAAATTTTTATAATAATTCTACAATAATTTATATCTCAATCGAATTTTAACATGATAATGTTTTTATGCTGCATTCTTTCAATAAAGAGCATGATATAAAAACGTTATGCATAGAATACAACACTCTAGAAGGAAGATCATTAGATCTGGAGCTACCAAATTTGGCACAAACAAATTCTAGAAGGCAGATCATTGGATATGGAGCTACCAAATTTGGCACAAACAAATTCTAGAAGGAAGTTCATTGGATCTGGAGCTACCAAATTTGGCACAAATAAATTTTAGAAGGCAGATCATTGGATCTGGAGATACCAAATTTGGCGCAAACAAATTCTAGAAGGCAGATCATTGGATATGGAGCTATCAAATTTGGCAAAAACAAATTCTAGAAGGCAGATCATTGGATCTGGAGCTACCAAATTTTGCACAAACAAATTTTGGATGGGGGAGACGAATGTGCACTAAGGAGCAATTTTTAAAAAAATTTAATCAGAATTTTAATTACTTGAAAATTAAGCAGAATTTTGACATTTTTCCGCGATAACTTCCGAAAAACATTACGCACAGAATACAACGGTTGATGCAATCAAGCCAAACAAATCAAGACTGAAACATTATCATGCTATGATGTTTCAGACTAGAGGTTCGAATTTCTTTTGGTTTTCATTTTTTTATTTATTTTTTTTACACAAAATGATCCTTTAATTTTTTTCTTTAATCTGTGCTAATTTAAGCGGAATTCTTGCAAAATTATTTTGTGTCGTGATAATTAACAAAAGTATCTGGACAGTGATGGAAAACATAATAATGATGGTAAATTAAAGTAATTTATACTTTTCTAGCCAAATTGTGCTATCTAATCATTTTATAAATTTTATGATAGCTTTTGCTTATTAAATTATGCATTTTCAGACAAAATTATTACGTACCAGAAAATCAACAAAAAATTAAATATTTTTCAATTTTAAAACAATTTCTAAATGAAAATGTGTAAATTAACATTAAATTTTTGAGAAAAAGCACTCTTAAAATTCAAAAAGTTTAACAGAAATATCATTAATTGCAAAATTCACTTGACTCAAAGGTGCGACCATTTTATTTTGAGCCAATGCCTATTAATAACAAAACTCAGCTAAGCAATATTTTATTAAACGTACGGCTTTAGTAAAAGCTTCACGCTAAAATTAATTTCAAACATAACCTGGAAAGCTTTTAATTCTACGTAAAATAAAATAAATAAAATAGGACCTGCATATTCAGAAGCCCATTTTCCTCCATGTTGAATGAGTCATTTGCTAGACGGTACATTGATCTCCAAAATGAGAATATACTACATTTTCACTTCTTAAAGCTAAATAGAAATTTACTATCCAACCACCACTAAAATTTTCAGGTGTTGTTCAATAATACTTTGAAAATATATTGAAACAAGAACTATCCATGTATTTTCCATAATATTTTGATTCATCAAACTTAGGTCAAAGTTAAGGTCATAAAACTGAGATACACCCAGAATAATTTACGAATCAAAGCTAATTTTAACTAATTAATTATTCTGGGTGTGTGCTCAACAATATATTATGCCCAATGACACGACATTTTATATCTAATTACTGTGAGAATTAATTGAACATAACAGTCTATAATTCTAGCCTTCCTTCTTGCTAAACTATTTTATAATTTTATTTCTGAAATTTCAGCACATAAAATCTTTTTTTTTTTCTCTTTATAACGGGAGTCAACTTTCTCTAGCGATGATGAAAACATTTCGAATGATAATGCTGTTGAAGCAAGCATATTGGAGATTGAGAACTACGATAAGATTGGGTTTTTTTTATCACGTTAAACCTTTTAACTTTATTATTGATAAAAATAAATTAAAATTATATTTTTTTTCATTTTATTATCAAACTTCTTCCTTTTAACTAAAGTAAACAATCGACTCTGATTGACTAAGACATTTCCGGGTTTAGACTCTTTATCTTGGATTTGAAAAATGATATTGCTTTGAATAAAACGTTTCGAGTTGCTCCGTTTTCTACCATAAGTAAATAGTTAACATTGAGAAATTTTAAAAATAATGAACTACATTTGATTTTAAAATCTGAGTTTCTGAATAATTTCTCTTATCAACCTTTTGTTTACAATACACAATTCCTTTCATACAGAGGCGAATCCAGGGGGGCTATGGGGCTACAGCCCCCCAGAGCAAAACCAGAATTCCTGATTTTATTTAAAATCTCTACAAATGTTTGTTCTTAATTTCCTATTTTTTAAAAATAATAATAAAAACGTGTTAACATTGCCTTCTGGCTTGACAGGCTCGAAAATTTTCCTACTTTTTTTAGTCGTTCCACTCGTACTTGTAGCGTCGACGCAGTCGAAAACACTTTTTGGCTAGTTATTTTATTGTATTTTTTATTAAATTATTGAAAGTATTGTAGTATTCTTTATGAGTCTTATTGCCAAGTAAGTAAAGTCTGTAAAGTTAAAGTCTTTTGGTTTATATAAGCTTTGAGGTTTGACATTTGTCACGACAATACAAAATTCGCCACTGCTTTAATATATTATTTCTTTTACTTACATAGAATATGGTCAACCTTTTCAGTTAATAATAGTCATTCATTTTGATAATTTCTTTGAATATTATTAATCTGCATTAGATGCATGCTCGTATTGTATGTCAAGATGAAGTGACCAGACTGCAAAATTATCCTGGACATCCCCGATTTTTGGCTCCTTCGCATACTGCTATTTATCTTCAATTGATGCTTAATGTTTGCGTCTCATTTTCTCATGTAGGTATGTACTTGGAGTAGCGAAGAAACTTTCTGGACACAAAAGCAGCCGAAGTTGAATAAAGGCGTTCTGTGCTAGAAGCAGCATTTTAACTTGCTAATCGAAAAATATGTCTCTTGTAAGGGTAATCAAGCTGCTATATTATTTCATCTTTCAATTCAGAATGGTTTATTCTTCTTTTTTGGAAGGAAGAGCCTAATCAATTAAATAATATTCAGCAAAAGACAGGGAAGTGCATTTTGCATTGTTCGAAGATTCCCACCCCACCCCCTGCAACAAAGGACAGCGGTGGCCTAGTGGTAAGATTTCGTTCTCGAGATTGAACGATTCCGAGTTTAAAACCCGATTCTACCGAAGAACATGTAAGGTTGTGGGCAATGGCGTATTTTGTCATTATTAGGCCACCGGAGTTAAACTGTTTTGAGGCCCAACCCCAACGAGACACGAGGTGAGCGCCTGTAGCGCCTGTGCGAAAACCCGCCACTGGCCGTGGGCCTGGTACGCATTAAATCAGACACAGAGTGTCAAATACTCTTCTGCTGTTGTGACATGTAAGTTTGGAGAGGTAGGTGCTGGTTCAGGTATCGTATTCGTCATCTGACCACGGTTCAAAATTACGAGATCCGTCTCAAACAGCCTTCGCGTTGTTTCAAAACAGGACGTTAATATAATTATTCTAAATCCTCCAACAACAGTCATTAAGATGCAAGCTTAATGGAGCACAAAAACATAACCAAAAGATAAAAAAATTCAAAGGTATTGATCTCTGATAACAAAACAAGGAAATATGGGTTCTTACATTACAAAGATAAAACTCTAACCTTTAAAGTAATAAATCATTTATTTCTGATGAGTTCACACCCTGTGTTTTGAATTGTTTTTGTTGCAAGACACATTCCACATGTAATCTGAAGCGAACTTGTCTTCCCTGTAATCATTCCAAATCCATGTTTGAAATTCTTCTGGATTTCTAAAAGGTTCTGGAAGTTGAATTCGAACTCGAAATAATCAGAGAAATATTGTTTCAGTAATGACTTAGTTTATCCAGATCTATAGATTTTAAACTTAAATAGCAGATACAAATATGCACCATTATCGAGATTTACTTAAGGGCATTCTTCAGCATCACTCGTCCTTCCCGAAATAAAACTTGGCTTCAAATCATGGAATGAAAATTAAGGTAAAGAAAATCCAAAGAAAAAGGTTCGAAAAGCGCGAAAAGAATACGCGGGGGCTATTATTCTTCCTTAAAAAAAGATCATTTGTCTGTCTTT
This sequence comes from Araneus ventricosus, assembly GCA_013235015.1. Classification (NCBI taxonomy): domain Eukaryota; kingdom Metazoa; phylum Arthropoda; class Arachnida; order Araneae; family Araneidae; genus Araneus; species Araneus ventricosus. The sequence goes on from BGPR01035130.1 coordinate 15,134, forward strand.
AACTCCTGTCGGGGACAAAGTGACACCAAACGACTGACACACAGCGGTGACTAAAATATATCGCACCCTTTACAGGCCCGGGACAAGATTTTGCACTTTGCCCAACATTTACTTATACGACGAAATAGGTTTGCTAAGCCTCGGATCACCTAAAAATCTGTGTTTGGCGAACGTTTAAAAAGCAGTTTCTCGCCAACTGGCCTCATTTCAACGACATTCATTTGGTTAATTGTATTCCAACTTAGAATAACAAACCATTTTAAGTTTCTTCGTAATGATTATTACTTGAATTTTTCATTTAAAACGTAAGAAATAAAGTTTTGATTGACTGTTCGAAATATTTAAAAAGAAAGGTTTAATATTAAGATCAAATTTTAGTGGAAATTGTAGTTTACCACGTCTGAATAAAAGTTAAAAGTAACAAAACGGTAATTCGAAATATATACAGAATATGTATTAGTGATAATCAAAATGTGACAATATTCATTACATGTGACAATAATGTATTAGTGATAATGAAAATGTGACAATGTGACAAACAAAAAGTAAAAATAATAAGTTAAAGGCAAGAATTCTTTCATAAAAAAAAACCTATTTCTTGCCATTGAATTTTATATTTGAATAAAGCACATTTAAATAATTTGCTTTTCACTTTCATACATTGAAGTTACTCTTGATTTGCAAAGAAAGTAATCAGCCTTAAATATGGTCGATAGTTGAGGATTTAAAATTATCTATTAGTTATTGAAAATATACGTAACTAGTAAATTAGAGTGGAATCATTAAAAAAATTCTCCATGAAAATAAAAATGCTTCCTTGGCTTAGTATAATTTCTAAATATAAGAGGTCCATCACCATCAATTTTCTGTTAATCTTAAAAAACTAGTTTTAAATATTACACGGAATTTAAAACTATAGATCTTATTAAGATGATTTAAAGTTATTTTAGTTTTGCTTTGCATATTTTTACTCGAAGATTTTATCAATAATATCAA
>BGPR01035131.1:0-16127 GCA_013235015.1 Araneus ventricosus
TTGTAGTATTATTTGGGATCCCAATTATCGTAATAAAATTGAAATTATTGAACGAATTTAAAACAACTTCTTGCGATATTTGCTTTACAAGAAAAATGGAATTGACTTACAAGATATATCTTCTTCATGTCTACGTGATATGTTTAATATATAGTTTATGTTCCAGACGAGATGTTTCTTGTGTTATTTTCTTTTACAAGGTAGTCAACGGTTCGATTGACTGTACTGATATACTGGAGCGCTATAAATTTCGCTGTGCCTGCCAGATCTTTAAGGGACCAAAGTTCTTTTCCTGATGTGTTTTCTAAATTTAATTATATTAACAGGTTCTCGTTATATAAATTTTATAAGACTATTAACAAGATCACTGGCGAACTAGACATTTATCATATGCCTCCTACTGTTTTTAAATCGAATTGTTTTCCTTGTTTTAAGTACATGACTGATTTCTTTTTATTTTCTTACTCTTGACTATGCATATTTAGACTTTTATACTTTGATTTTGTGTTTGTGCGTGTTTGACTTTTTCACCCTTGCTTTTTTTAATGGTTTTTTGATTTAATGTTCTAAATTTCTTTTAAAATTTTTTCTTAAAAATTGTGTGATTTTTTATAATTTTAATGTGACGGTATGCAACATGGACTTTTGGAACCTCAGTGTGTTTTTAGTGCTTTTGTAATTGCGTGTTTTCATTTTAAAACCTTTATGTGTTCAGATTTTTATTATTAATGTGGTTTTGAGCTTTGAACTGTTGCATTCTCCGCAGTTACTCTTTTTTCTTTGTGTTTTAATTCACTTTGTGTCTTGTGTTTTTTGTATGTTTTTGATCATGCACTCAGAAAATGGAGTCATCTCTGTAGCGTGCTTTGTTTGAATAAATAAGCAAATAAACAATGACGCAGTCGAACTGCGTCTTAGGCCGCAACAACACAGGCGTGCATGTGCAGATAGGGATGTATATTTGTATAATCCACGATTTTTTGAGTAACAAATATTTTTGATATTGCTATTTTTAAATATCTATACCAAATAACTGTTATTTCAATCACACTTTTAATTTTGAAACAGTCTTATTATATATAAGTAAAATGTTCTAAAAAAATTTAATGGAAAAATTGTTATTTCTTTTTAATATACTTTCTATTAAGTTTTAATGTTTGGTTCTTTATACTATCAACAGATGGCACCACTAAAAATTCTTTTGGATGTTTGTAGAAGGAGATGTCAGAACATGAGTTTTCACTGGTCACAATTAATAGTAATCAATCACATAAATCATCCTTCGACGTCACAGTCGCAGTTTTCGGCGCTATCGCAGAAGGGAGCTTTTCGCGGGATTATTCTTTTTTCGAAGAATTACAGCGATTCTGTCAATCAAAGAGAAAAACGAATACTTGCTCTTTTGAGTTGCCAACGAAGCTTCGAATTACAAAACTGCCGTTATCATTCGAGAACGCATATCACAACAAGAGGGGTGTTTCACAAAAAGACTTCTTAAACCGCGATGGGAGGAACGTGGGAAATTTGATATAATACGAGACGAGGTGGTGTACGGAGATCCGCGCGGTGAAGCGTGACCTGCTTATCTCGAAGGTCACGGGTGAGAATTCTGCTTTCCCCTGAGTGGGGTGGGGTGATGTACCCATTGTGTGGGGAAGGTAGTTCATAATATGTCAGAGCTCTTATTTTAGCTTCTGATGGCGCCATCTGTTGACAGTATATAGGACTAAAGCCTTGAAAATTATATTAAAAGGAAATTAAATTAAAATTAAAATAAAACCCTTTACGTACATTTTATACAAATGACTAAATCATACCTTTTTGGCAGTAGTATTCATCACTGGTATTTGCGATTTTTTTATATTCCGTAGAAAATAACAATTCGTCAAATATTCGTCATCCCTATGTGCAGAAACAGTTCCATAGCAAATGAAATTTTACTGAAGAGTGACTATTGTTAGTTGAACCCCGTCAGGGGGACACAGCAAACATGCGGATGAGAGGCTGCCGTATAAGTAAGCAGGCTCTCGTCAACCCGATGGCACAATACTGGTGGTGCGGCTCTGTTGGCCCACTGCGGTGATAGGTCGTACACCGGTAAAACAGGGGGTTGTTGCATGAGCTACTCGTAATGGGGGCTATTATGCAGGAACCACAGTGCCTGACTATCTGTTGTGGCGGCCGGTCGTTCATTGTTTACCCGGATGCATAGGCAGGTCGGGGTTGCTTATGGTTTTTATTGTTAGTTGAAAACTTTGCACAATACCCCACCCCAGATGGCATGTACACTTGCAGCAACTTTGATTTTTCTTGATATTAGTTTGTCATGACAAATTTGACGCGACAACTTTGTAATGAATTTCCTGCAAAGTAAAAAAGCATAATCGACCAACCCACTTGCAAAACAAGTTTGCTGTGAAGTTGTTATGACAAACTTCACACCACAATTTCAAAACAAGTTTACTGCAAGGTTGATACAGCACACTTACACACCACGACCTGGATACAGTTTGCATATATCTGGTATTTATCTTTGTCTCTGTTTTAAAAAATCATCCGATTTTTAATAGCATCTCCTAGACCATCCTTCTTTTTATTAATTCAATAAATCAATGATAATTTGTAAAAAAACTAACTTTTTTATTAAAAAAATTTGAAAAGTTCTCCATTTTTTTCTAAATATATAACCCGCACTTTAAAGAAAACTATATATCGCCTTTTTCTTAATGTTCAAATTTTAACTTTCATAAACAAAATTAAACATAAAAAACAATCATTGTTTGTTGAAAAATAAGAACTTACTTTGTGTCTCATATTTTTAAAGGTAATTACTTCTGAACCCTAATTTCATAATTTATTCCGTTAGCAAAACGTAGTTATAAGCGAAAATCGCTCTCCCTTTAACTTCAAATCATATTCGCAACCCAAAATTTAAAAAATAGTGAAATCAAGAAGACAGTTTAAAATAAAATGTGTAGCTGCAATCTATCTTCCGCAATCGAAGCCCCTCTGGTTGAGTGGTGAAGACGACAGGTTTAATAAGCGGGTTTTCGGGGGTTCGTATCCGAGGTTCGTCTGCGTACTTTTTGCTATTGTGGCGCACCGTGCTACACTATCTTACTCTGATGTACATTAGCCAAAATCCACCTCCGGACATTGGGAATTCCTTTTGTCTAGTGGTTAAGATGTTCGGCTCAGGACCCAAAGGTTCCCGGTTCTATTCCGCAGCCAAAGTGGTGATTCGCCGACAAAGAATACGTAACAACGTCTTTCAGTCCCACTAATAGATGGCAGCACGAAAAAAAATCAGATCAATTCCATCTTCTGCTACATCCACCAGAAGGCAGCACTACAGCAACACAGCTCTCCCAATTCAAAGTCTATGGTACATTTTATAGCACAAAAGCCTGTGACACATTTCACAGCACAAAGTCTATGACGCATTTTCATAGCGCAAAGCCTGCACGTGCCTGCTCACCAACATCTGGGCAGCAATCTGCGCCTATTCATGCAGCACATAGCTTCCTTGATATTCAGATGATATCACACAAGCTGCGGGTTGCTCCTGTGGCACCGTGCTACACCATCTTACTCTGATGTATATTAGCCAATATCCACCTCCGGACTTTGGGAATTCCTTTTGTCTAGTGGTTAAGGTGTTCGGCTCGGAACGCAAAAGTCCCCGGCTCTATCTCGCCTCCAAACTATCCCCTCCCAAATTTTGTGGTTCTCGCTTTGGTGAGAAAGGCTCGCTGCCCCTTTACCCACGACCATATTTCAGTTTTATGGCCCACCGTGCCGAATGGAAAACGAGACCGGATGAAAATCCAAACATTTCGACCACACTGTGCCGATTCTCTTCGGATGTTGGCACTGACGACGGGTTTGAAGCGACGCGTTCCAAATGATGATCGTGACCCAGATAGCATGTACACTTGCAGCAAGTTTGATTTCTTTTTATATTAGCTTATCATAACAAACTTGATGTGGCAACTTTGCAGCAAACTTCCTACAAAGTAAGAAAGCATAATCGACCAACCCACTTGCAAAACAAGTTTGCTGTGAAGTTGTTGCAACAAACTTCACACTACGAATGCAAAACAAGTTTGCTGCAAAGATGATAGAGCACACTTACAAGTAATCTTCCTCTCTATTTTAAAAAACATCCGATTTTCAATAGCATCTCCTAGACCGTCCTTCTTTTTATTAATTCAATAAATCAATGATAATTTATAAACAAACTATCTTTTTGATAAAAAAAAAATGGAAAATTCTCCATCTTTTCACTAAATATAGAACTCGCACTTTAGAAAAAACTCGCCTTTTTCTTAATGTTGAAACTTTAACGTTCATAAACAAAATTAAACCTAAGAAACAGTTAATGCTTGTAGGAAGATAATAACTTACATTTTGTCCCATATTTTAAAAAGTTATTACTTTTGAACCCTAATTTCATAATTTATTCTACTAGCAAAACGTAGTTATTAGCGAAAATAGCTCTCTCTTTGACTTCAAATCATATTCTCAACTCAAAATTTAAAAAATTAATGAAATCAAAAAAGCAGTTCAAAATAAGTCTTATAGATGCACTATCTATTAGCGCAATGTATCTTCTCCTCTCCAGAGTCTAGCTGGTTGAGTGTTTAAGACGACAGGTTTAGGACGCGGGATGTCGGGGGTTCGAACCTGATGTTGCTTTCTTACTGTGTTTCTGCTATAGGTTGCAATGAGTTTGACGAGGTAAGCTTGTGACAAGTTTGACGCTTGGTGACTAACTCGTTTGCGTTAACTTGTTTCAAGCTTGCACTCTTACCGTGTCATATTTGCTGCAAACTAAAATTGCAATCTGGGGTATTTGACACAACAAAGTTGCTGCAAGTTCGACGTGTGGTGACTATCTTCTTTCAAGCTTGCTCTCTTACCGCGTCATACTTGCTGCAGATTTGCAGAGCAACTTTGTTGCAAACTAAAATTGCTACCTGGGAAGTACTTCCCAGATAGCAATTTTAGTTTGCAGCAAGCTTGCCAAAAATTTGTCATGACAAGAGTGCAAGTTTGCCACAAATTTGTCATGACAAGAGTGCGGGCTTGCAGCCCGTTAACGAAAGCTTCATGTCACCATGTAACGAACTTGCAGCAAGCTTGCCGTGCAAACTCATTGCAAAAACAGAGTACGAACACAGCCCGGGATAGAACCCGCGACCTACTGATTAGTAGCCAGACGTCGATACCACTCCGCCAGCACGACTACGAGAGAAGAAGATAGATTTCGCTAATACATCATTCGATTCGTATACGATTTATTTTAAACTATTTTCTTGATTTTATTAATTTTTTGAGTTGAGAATATGATTTGAAGTTAATGGCAGAGCGATTTTCACTAATAACTACGTTTTGCTAGTAGAATAAATTATGAAATTAGAGTTCAAAAGTAATTACTTTAAAATGGGACAAAATGTATAAGTTATTATTTTTCAACAAACATTGACCGTTTTTTAGGTTTCATTTTGCTTATAAATGTTAAAATTTCAACACTAAGAAAAAGGCTATATAGTTTTCTTTAAAGTAAAAACTTTTAGTAAAAAGATGGAAAATGTTTCAATTTTTTTTTTATAAAAAAGTTAGTTTTTTTACAAATTATCATTGATTTATTGAATTAATAAAAAGAAGGACGGTCTAGGAGATGCTATTAAAAATCGGATGTTTTTTTTTAAACAGAGACAAAGATAATTATCGCTTTGTGCTATCTTTGCATCAAACTTGTTTTGCAAATTTGCATTGCAAAGGAGGTGGCGCTATTTGTCATGGTGAACTTGCAGCAGACTTGCAATGCAAGGAAGGTGGCGCTAGTTGTCAAGGCGAATTTGCTACAAGTTCGCTTCAAATTTGACGCGTGAAATTTGCTATGACAAGCTAATAGCAAGTCAAAATCAAACTTCCTGCAAACTTAAGTGCTATCTGGGTTGTATTTCGGAGTTATGGCGTTCAGAAGTATGCGATTATACAAACAGACACAACCCTTTCACGGATTTGGCTCAAACTTTTATACGGACCTACATTACTGATGATAAAACTGTGTGCAAAACTTTTTCTATCTAGCTATTCAAGTTTTTGAGTTATAGTGTTCACATGAATGCGGACGGATAGACTTCCCGTAGACGTATCTTGTCCAAATCGAATCCTGCAAATGATGTGTAAAGATCATATACCAAATTTCATCCCTGTATCTCTAATAGTTTTCGAGTTATCGTGTTCACAGACAGTCAGACATGATTCCAAAATTGTCTTTTTCTGACTTTGGGAGGTCTAAGGGGTCTATTCTGGTACCCCCAGTTGGGTTGGGAGACGTCACTTTACCCGTTGTTAAAGTGCTGAAAAAGTGACGTCTTCCAACCCAACCGGAGGTACTAGAATAGACCCGTAAAACGTGGAGATTCGTCAAAGGGGTCTATTCTGGTACCCCCGGTTGGGTTGGGTTCCGTTGTTAACATGCGGAACCCAACCGGGGGTACCAGAATAGACCCCAAAATCTCGAGTTGGAATTTTTTATTCTTCGTATACGAGAAAGTAAAAAATCATTTACATAATTTTTCACAATTTACTTAAAAGAGATTGGCAATATCTTTCGTAAATTGTTATCTATCTCTAGTATTACTCTTCGAACTTTGAGTCTGCTATTGGCTAGAAAATAGAATATTAGGATTAGACAACCAATCAGAATTTGATATTTGTAGCTCGCATTAGTGTACTTTAACAAGAGTAATAAGTTTGTTATTGTTTCGGTTCGTAAATTTATGAGCAGAGACATTTTTAGCTCATATATTTTATACACTATTGTTAAAAATATGAAAATCAATCGCAAGAAAACGTAAAAATTAAGAAGTTAACTTCTTAACAATTTCTTACAATCTGAAATGTAGCCAAAATAAGTTTATTCGAAATTTCATTTGGGGGTTCTGCGGTGATGGAGTATTTTTTACGTCAAATCGAGGCAGGGAATCCAGACCCTCTCATCATCAAATTAAAGAGTGATGACGTAATTGTTGGGAGTGATATGTATCCAGCTTTGGCGAAGTATCCCCGTGTTCTTCCTCAGCACGCTCAATTCGTGAGACAGTTTACGAAGTGGTATGTTAAAAGTATGCAGAGTTCAGAAAAAATACATGTTAACGGGTTTCCTCTTGTAACTCATCGGCTAAAAGAAATACAGATAGGTGATCATGTTGCGTTTGGTAGTGCAGATGATCAAAAACGTTTCGTTTGTTGCTTAAGTGCAAAAGCAAGTTGTAAGCGTCCAGAAGTCGAAATAATAGACATATCATCAGATGATTCACCTGCTACTGAAATTGGAAGTATAGATAATGATCGAACTATAAAAAATGAACCATCTGGTATTATTATTCCAGTTACGGAATGTGATCAAGTGGAGGACAGTGGTGAAAGAAATGAACGCCTTGTCAAGAGCCCTATTATTGGAGAAAATGTGTCTGAATATATTTGTCCTCCTACTGTAAAAAGTGAGCATACCAGTGACTGTCTGCCTTTTAAAAGAGATGAGCCTATGGACTGGAATCCGGCAACTGTAGAAAGTGAATTTGAGTATATTTGTCCTCCAACTGTAAAAAGTGTACAAGTGAATGATTCTCTATGTTCTGTGAATAGAGATCCAATGAATAAGACTCTACCAGCTGTAAGAAATGACTATATGGATAATTTACCACTTTTAACAGAAAGTGATCCAAAGGATAAGAGCCTTCCAGCTACAGAAAATGAGCTTGATTATAGTTGTCCCCCAACTGTAAGAAATGATTATGTGCCATTTATAAAAGGTGAGCCCCTGGATAGTAGTTTCCCTATCATAAAAAATGAATCTTTGAACAATAGACATTTTATTGTGAAAAATGAGCATGCAAACATATACTCTCCTGTTATTAAAAGTGAACCTATGGATACAAATCCTCCAGTTATAAAAAGTGAACCTAAGGATACAAATCCTCCAGTTGTGAAAAGTGAACCCATGGATACTACTTATCCATTTAGAAAAACTAAACCTGTAAATGCTGTTCCTTCTGTATCAAATGAACTCGTGTATAATACTGTACCGGCTGTTAAAAATGAACCTGTTGACAGCATTCATGAAAATTCAAAATTTCACAGTACGCACAATTTTGTTCCATCTGCTTCACAATCAGATGCTGTTTCTGTGAACCAAATTACAGCGTCTTCAGCCAAAGAAAAAAATATCGCTGCTTGGCAATTTCAGCCTATATCCTCGTCTAGTAGTGCAATTAATAATCAAGACTTCAATGAAAAACTTGCATCTTCATTGTCAGAAAAGGCAAATCAAACTTTAGTGACTACTGAAAATTTTATACCAAGCTCAAAAGATATTTCATCAGCCAGTTCTAGTCAAAATGTACATGTAAATGCAGTGTCAGTCGAAAGCAAAGACTATAGTATGAATTCAGGCTACTCGGAAATTGAAGATGTAATTACTATTTCTGATGATGAAGCTTATTTAGATTATGGTTCTTGCAAAACTATAAAGCAAGAATACCTTGATGATGATTTTAATATAAACTATCATGAAAATTCTGACTTTAAAGCTGCTGAAGTTCATGATGAAAATGATATGCATCTGCATTCTTTATTATCTGGAGATGATTCTACATTAAGTAGTATCATTAAGGAGCATGAAGAAAGTGCTAAAAAAATGTTGGATGATGATTCTAGTTCAAAAATCGGCCATGAATATTCATCTTTCTCTGGAAACATAAGTCAGGATCTTCATAATGCAGATATGGAAGGAGAATCTAGCAATTCAAGTGTTAGTAGTCATGAAGACATTATAATACCTTTTGCTAAGAAAACGAAGAGTGATTCTTCCAACACTGGAAATAGAAAATCAGAGAGTGGTATTGAAATGACCGCTCCTTTTTCAAAGAAGGAAAATCGAGACACTACGAGCATAAAAAAGCCTTATAGCACTTTTAAAAGTTCATCACTGAAGAGAACGTTGCCCACTGAACCAAAACCATTGAGTCATTCTACAAGGAAAATTCGTAAACCAGAAGAGCATAAAAAAGACTCTGAACAAATCAAAAAGAAAATTCCAAAGAAATCTAAAAGTGATTCAGTTCTTTCAGGCAGGAAGGCACTTGCAAAATCAAAAAATGGCTTAGCTCTTTCAAGTCAGAAGGTTCTTACAAGTTCTTTTGAAGATAAATGTGCAGTTTCTAAGAAACTTAGGAAGTTATCAAATAAAAAACCACAACCTTCAAAGGAAAGTACAGGAAAGAATATGCAGAAATCAAGTAAAATAAGTAATGGGATTGTAGTGACAGAAAAACTTGAATTCAAAATCCCCAAAGTAAGAAAAAGTTCATCATCGGATATGAATATTGCTTCTTCGGCATCAGAAAAGACAAATTTAGAAACAACCCATCAGAGCAAAGGATCCACATTAGATAAAAAGACTCCAACTATTGCTAGAAAGCCAGACAATTGGGCTTCACGATCAGGATTTTTAATTACAGATTTCAGCGCTGAGAAACCAAAGCCTGTTAGGAAGATTTCTGCAGTATCAAAGACAAATATTAAAGCCAATAAATTGACTAATAGTACTAAAATGAGTTCATCTGCTGACAGAGAAATTAATAAAACTGGGAAGAGAACTGGTTCTGAACTGAATTCTCTGAATGTTATCAATGTCCTTAAGAGTTCTAAAATGAGTTCATCTGCTGACAGAGAAATTAATGGCCCTGAACTAAATTCTTCAAATGTTATCACTGGTCTTAAGAATTCTAAAATGAGTTCATCTGCTGACAGAGAAATTAATAAAACTGGGAAAGAAAGTGGTCCTCAGCTGAATTCTCCAAATGTTATCACTGGCCTTAAGAATTCTAAAATGAGTTCATCTGCGGACAGAGAAATTAATACGTCTGCTGACAGAGAAATTAATAAAACTAGGAAGGGAACTGGTTCAGAACCAAATTCTCTAAATGTTTTCAATGACATTAAGAGTTTGCCAATCCAAGTTATTGTAAGTTCAAATCGTAGGAAAGATAGGAAAAGTTTGAATGAAGACAGAAATTTATCTAAAACTGCCATAAAGATAAACAGGTCAATCTCTCACAATCAAGCTTTACTGGGACTACTGAATAAACAATTTCACGGAGACGAAGAAGTGAATTTTGAAAGTGATGCTATGAACTCATCTGATAACACTGAAACTCCAGTAATTTCTGGAAATAATTTTCTACTAAGTAAAGAGCAAAATGTATCAAAACATCATTTCCCAATCGGTGTTGCTAGTACTTCTACAAAAAGTGGTGGCAATACTCAGTGGCAACAATTACATAAAGACCAAGGGTTGAATTTTAATAGTGACTCTTTGCATATATTTGATAAAAGTAAAACTCCAGTAATTTCTGAGAATAATTTTCAGCTAAATACAGATCGAATTGTTGTACCAAAGCAGCAATTGCCGTCCAGTGTTGCTAGTACTTCTAATTATGCAAGAAATGATATACAAAGGCATAACACTTCAGTATTTACTGCAAATCATCACAATGAAGCAACAAAACTTCATAAAAATTTATCAGACAGAAAGAATCTTATCATTAAGACAGTAATTGAATGGAGTGAAAGATGGTTTAAAGAATACGAGACAATGTGTAAACCTCACCCGAATCTCACAGACGGTGTTTTGCACTTGCCTCTTTATTTCGATTCTTTGAATGATTACATTTCTTCTTTTATTCGCTTGCTTCTGTTAGAAATTTGGGAAAAGGTGTCCATTCAATACAAACCAATTTGGACAGATGAGAAAAGACTTACAAATAAATTTTATTTCATTGTTACTTCAGTAGAAAATAAGTGGGATGTCACAGAGTACAAATGTGAAGCTTTAATAAATCACTTGTCTTTTGAACCTAAAGCTGAAAATCTGGTTATTTTATTCATACAGGATAAGAAGACAGAAAATATAAATCCTATAATTGGCTATATAAAGAGTTACAAGATTCTAAGTAATAATAATAATACAAATCCTGAGTTGTTAAGTGGTGATAAGTCATGGATCAAAGACGCCAACCTATGTCAATTTTCAGTTTTTGTCAAAATACGCAATTATTTATCCCCAGTTTTTAACAAAATAATGAAAGGCAATGGTCTTTTCTGCTTATCAAGTTACTTAAAATTAGTGGAGGCATCTCACAATCTTGAATATTCTCCATTATGCCAAAGCATTCTAAAACCTGAATCATCTACTTTTTTTTCAAATTATCCTGACGTTCCTTCCACCAGTACTTTCAGCAAAGCTCAGATGTCTATAATTCAGGGAATAAGTTCAGAAATTGAAAAGCAAGTTTCAGAACCTAAATTGTTTCTTATACAAGGAGCACCTGGTACGGGTAAAACTCATATCATTCTTGGACTGTTAGAAAATCTTATTTTCAGTTGTCGTTCAAGACAGAAAATATTAATTGTGGCTCCATCTTCTGTTGCCATTGATGAAATCGGTTCCAGGCTGATTGAGTTGGATGAACGTTCACGAAGTTGGCGTTCTCATGTAGGAATAAGATTTGTGAGAGTTAATCTTTATGGGAAAACAAGTGAAAAGATGAGGCCATTTTCTCTAGATGAAATGTATAGAGAATACAAGATCAAAAGTAAAATGGAAAGGTTAGGAAATATAGAGAGGCAAATTCAGACATTGATAAAAAGTAATGACCCTTCCGATCAGGAAGATATAAAGTCTCTAATAGAGCAACGAGAGGAGTTGAGAAATCAGATTCAATTTATACTGTCTGATGAAAAAACACGTTCGAATTACTATCATTACTTGTTACAAGCGTCTCAGGTTATTCTTACCACTGTGAGTTGTTGTTCATCACCATTGCTTCAGGAATTTTGCAAACGAAATTCCAACCTGATTTTTTCCTGTTGCATTATTGATGAAGTTACACAATGTACTGAATTGGAGTTTTTACAAGTGATATCATTGGGCATAAATAAATTTATCTTAGTGGGTGATCACCATGGACTTCCAGCTGTTGTACTTTCAAAGACGGCCGAAAATTTTGGTTATGGACGATCTGCATTTGAACGCTTTTTGCAGTATTTTTCACGCAGCCAACAAGAGAATCCTGTCGTTCAATTGTTAGAACAACATAGGATGCATTCTGACATCTGTTATTTTCCTTCTTATTACTTTTACAGCAATCAGTTGACTACTGCTGACGGAATAGATTCAAGATATGATCACTTTCTTGCTGTCAGTGGTGAGAAGATGCTTTCACCGTATACAGCGTTTTATATACAAAAATATGGAAATCAGAAATTATGTGTTGACTCTGTTATCAAATTATGCATTCAGTCAGTGACATATAAGCCAAGTGTTTCAGTTGGTATCATTGTACCAAGTAGAGAACTGCATGATGCTTTTACAAGATGGATTACAGTTTTGAGGAAAACTAATTCTAAATACGAATTCGTTGAAGTTGGCACTGTTGAGAATTTTCAGGGACAAGAAAAAGATATAGTTTTTTTGTGTTGTTATTATGATGGTGATTCTAGCAGTTTTTTATCAAACAGTAGAAAATTGAATGTGGCTCTTACTAGAGCATGCAAATGCCTTGTTTTGTGTATATTCTCGACTGCTCATAGACTAGAGCAGGACTGGGTAAATCTAATAGCAGATGCAAAAAATCGTCACTGCTGCTATTTTATTACTTTGACCAAAGAAATGTCTTTGATTTTGAAGTAATCGAGTTTGTTGAAAGAATTGGAAGTGATAGTTACATCTTGCCTATTGTTTATCTAGACTTTTATGTTATCTGACTCATCATAAAGAAAGTTTTCTATATCCATATTTATGTGTGGCGTTTCACTTGTTTTTTTATGTTTTTGCTTCATTATTCATGCATTTGCTTCATTATTCAATCCATTGCTCATCTTGAAATAGGAAAAAAGTCATGATGTCACCACACATCGTAATACATTATGCTCATATGTTTTTAAATGTGATATACAGTTAAGCATGAATGTCTGTTGTATAATCTGAGCTAGCTGTATGCAGCTACTGGTTTAATTAGTATTTTTAAAAATATTATAAAAGAAACCTCAGGTTTCCAGTTACCATCCATGTATTCTTTCTATAATTTTTATTTCTTTTTAATAGTCACTTATATTTAAAAACAAAACTAGCCTTGTATGTATCAAAATTTGTTGTTACTGATTCCTGTTAGAGTTCCTTGTTTGAGTTACATTTTTGTTGAAAATTGAAAGGTAGGATGCTATCCACAAAGTTATGTGTTTGTTTCAAACTTTAAATATAATTGCTCATGGAAGAAATTTCTACAGGCATTTGATGAAATCTAGTAGTTGGTACACACTCTTAAAATGGCGCCAAGTCGCCAAAGATAATACAGGTAATACCTGCATGTAGCTTTGGCGATTTGGCTCCAATGATATACAGTGGTCAATGTCTTGCTTTGGCGATTTGGCAGCATTTTAAGATTGTGTACCAACTTCTAGATTTCAACCGAAATCTGGTGTGAAATACCTTTTACCACTGAATTTTTATGGATTAATATTTGAAATATTGATTTTTTGTTGCATTTTTATTTATGTTAAGTTATTGTTAAAATTTTATCTCAGTTATGTTTGAAATCAAACCCAGATAGCTAATTCTTTTTTTTTTTTTTTAATTGAAGAAGCTTAGTATTGAAGTACTTACTACACAGTGCAATTAAATTATAAGAAACTGCTTCCAAATAATTTTTATTATGTACAGACAGTAGTGGCTTATCAGGTCAGAAAACAAAGCAGTGCTACAAATGTTTTATTTCTTTACATATATATACATTATTTAAATTCTTTTACCTTCTATTAATCCAATATTGTTCATTCAATGTTAGATATTAAATGTTATGTATTTTATCAAGATTTAATGTATGTTTATTCTGTTCTGGAGAATTAGCCTGAAAATGTGCTAAAAAATTTAATTATTTTTCACTCTAAAAACAATTATCTTTCTGTGAATAATTGATTTATAAAAAGAAAAAAAATATATTTTCTGCTTACCACATAAGTGCTTCCTTTGCTTGAACAGTAAAGTAAAATGATTTTTAAAAAATAAATCCGAAGAAAACAATTTGGGAGAAAGGAAATTAGTGGATGAAACAGATAGGAAATGTACCTATTTCTGATTTTCCATATGATCAGGGATGGTCTGATATCTCGGCAATCCTGATAGGGATATTAAATATGGTCTTTTCCCCTAGTAATTTATCTTTTCTTTACAGAAATTTAGCATTCTTTCATCTTGAGTTGAAATTTTGTGGAATTATAATAAGTTTTCAAAACCTGACTCGACTGATAGGATGGAATTAATAAGTGGGGTTTGTTTATTTGTTTGTCAGTAATCGCATAAAATTGTTGAATTATTACTGAAAAAGAGTTGGCAATAGTTATAAAAAAGTAAATTTTTGAAATAAGTGCCGTTCTGCAGCCTCATTGAACAAGCCACCACCATCTGCAACTGAGTTTAATTGACCATGGAATAGATTTTAGGTTTATTTTATACAACAACTGTAGTTTTTCTACAAGCAATGTTTCTTTTTTTAAAAAAAGTTATATGTAATGATTTTATCTGTAATAGTTTCTTATTGTATTTGCTTCTAAATTTAAAAAATAATTAAAAAGTTTTTAAAGCTTAATTTATGAAGGAAACACTTTGCCAAAGATGCAATTCTGAGTTGGAATCTTTTTTGTTATTTCTATATTATTTATTGATTTCTTATTTTAGTATGTAATTTATGAAGTCATTGTCAAGTCAAATAATCTTTTTGTTGCTGTAATATTATACCGTTAGGACTTGAAAAATGAAGGATTCTATAATGTCAAACAATTATAACTGTACTTTGGTTAAAAATTAAATTCTGTTTTAATAATAAAAGTTGAACTGTTTATATGTGATATTAGAGAACCCTGTATTTTTCAAATAAACATAAGTAGAATTATTACTTATTTTTAGAGTACATTTAAAGGAACTCTTCTTATTAAGAATGTTGTTTCTTAATCCATTAATGCCCAGAGTCCTATTTACAGGACACTTAAATTTCACTTCTGGGGCTAAATCGAATGCTTTCCATTGTTTCTTTTTTGCTTTGTCTATGAAGTCGATAGGTATTCCAGACATGACACATTTCCGCAGAAACACAGATTTCAGCTTTTTCGGCATCAGATTTTATCATTCGTAATTTTCTTTTATATAATAATTCCATAATATTTTTTAAATTTCAATCACTTTTTGTAGAAATTTATTCGTTTTATTGTTCAATTAATCATACTTATTTTATTTCTCGGTGTTTATGTTTGGAACAATTCATTATTTATGAAGTTCAGCTTTTTTTGTTCCTATCCTGTGTCATGTTTGGTGTTCCCAAACTCCTAAACAATTTTCAGTGTGCATGGACCACCATTTAACCATATTTTAAAGTCAAAGTTTTATTTTGAAATTTTTTAAATTTATTTTTGAGGTAATGCAAATAATTAGAAAAAGAATTTTTTATTTTTTGATATTTTACTATATATTAAAAATCTTTAATATCCATGTAAAAAAAAAGTTTATCAAAATGATTTTCACTCAATTCCCCCCCCCCCCCCCTATTTTTTTATAGGAAATAAAAACCAAAAATTTTTTTCTCGGAATTTTACTTCATAGTTAACTTCATCTTGGTATTTTAAGTATAATTTAATAGAAATTTATTGAAATCTATGCCTTAAATTAATTTGGGCAATAATGAGTTAAGATACTCGTGCGCCACAGTAGCTTCATGACAAAATTTTGAATTTGTAACTTGAGGTTTCGAGGCACGATTCTCTAGAAGATCTGCTTTGTATATTGGCCTGGTGTGCATTAAATCTTTCAACGGTCAAATGTCCTCCTGCTGATGTGGAGTGCAAGTTTGGAGAAGGAGTGCTGGCTCGGGTGTTGTTTTTGTCATCTGACCATGTTCCAAAATTACGAGGTCTGTGTCAAAATCTTCTTGTTCCTCTCCCTCATGTTGTTTCGAAATAGGACATTAATAACAGAAAAGGATATTCAATATCCGAAATAG
>BGPR01035132.1:0-16127 GCA_013235015.1 Araneus ventricosus
TTGTAGTATTATTTGGGATCCCAATTATCGTAATAAAATTGAAATTATTGAGCGAATTTAAAACAACTTCTTGCGATATTTGCTTTACAAGAAAAATGGAATTGACTTACAAGATATATCTTCTTCATGTCTACGTGATATGTTTAATATATAGTTTATGTTCCAGACGAGATGTTTCTTGTGTTATTTTCTTTTACAAGGTAGTCAACGGTTCGATTGACTGTACTGATATACTGGAGCGCTATAAATTTCGCTGTGCCTGCCAGATCTTTAAGGGACCAAAGTTCTTTTCCTGATGTGTTTTCTAAATTTAATTATATTAACAGGTTCTCGTTATATAAATTTTATAAGACTATTAACAAGATCACTGGCGAACTAGACATTTATCATATGCCTCCTACTGTTTTTAAATCGAATTGTTTTCCTTGTTTTAAGTACATGACTGATTTCTTTTTATTTTCTTACTCTTGACTATGCATATTTAGACTTTTATACTTTGATTTTGTGTTTGTGCGTGTTTGACTTTTTCACCCTTGCTTTTTTTAATGGTTTTTTGATTTAATGTTCTAAATTTCTTTTAAAATTTTTTCTTAAAAATTGTGTGATTTTTTATAATTTTAATGTGACGGTATGCAACATGGACTTTTGGAACCTCAGTGTGTTTTTAGTGCTTTTGTAATTGCGTGTTTTCATTTTAAAACCTTTATGTGTTCAGATTTTTATTATTAATGTGGTTTTGAGCTTTGAACTGTTGCATTCTCCGCAGTTACTCTTTTTTCTTTGTGTTTTAATTCACTTTGTGTCTTGTGTTTTTTGTATGTTTTTGATCATGCACTCAGAAAATGGAGTCATCTCTGTAGCGTGCTTTGTTTGAATAAATAAGCAAATAAACAATGACGCAGTCGAACTGCGTCTTAGGCCGCAACAACACAGGCGTGCATGTGCAGATAGGGATGTATATTTGTATAATCCACGATTTTTTGAGTAACAAATATTTTTGATATTGCTATTTTTAAATATCTATACCAAATAACTGTTATTTCAATCACACTTTTAATTTTGAAACAGTCTTATTATATATAAGTAAAATGTTCTAAAAAAATTTAATGGAAAAATTGTTATTTCTTTTTAATATACTTTCTATTAAGTTTTAATGTTTGGTTCTTTATACTATCAACAGATGGCACCACTAAAAATTCTTTTGGATGTTTGTAGAAGGAGATGTCAGAACATGAGTTTTCACTGGTCACAATTAATAGTAATCAATCACATAAATCATCCTTCGACGTCACAGTCGCAGTTTTCGGCGCTATCGCAGAAGGGAGCTTTTCGCGGGATTATTCTTTTTTCGAAGAATTACAGCGATTCTGTCAATCAAAGAGAAAAACGAATACTTGCTCTTTTGAGTTGCCAACGAAGCTTCGAATTACAAAACTGCCGTTATCATTCGAGAACGCATATCACAACAAGAGGGGTGTTTCACAAAAAGACTTCTTAAACCGCGATGGGAGGAACGTGGGAAATTTGATATAATACGAGACGAGGTGGTGTACGGAGATCCGCGCGGTGAAGCGTGACCTGCTTATCTCGAAGGTCACGGGTGAGAATTCTGCTTTCCCCTGAGTGGGGTGGGGTGATGTACCCATTGTGTGGGGAAGGTAGTTCATAATATGTCAGAGCTCTTATTTTAGCTTCTGATGGCGCCATCTGTTGACAGTATATAGGACTAAAGCCTTGAAAATTATATTAAAAGGAAATTAAATTAAAATTAAAATAAAACCCTTTACGTACATTTTATACAAATGACTAAATCATACCTTTTTGGCAGTAGTATTCATCACTGGTATTTGCGATTTTTTTATATTCCGTAGAAAATAACAATTCGTCAAATATTCGTCATCCCTATGTGCAGAAACAGTTCCATAGCAAATGAAATTTTACTGAAGAGTGACTATTGTTAGTTGAACCCCGTCAGGGGGACACAGCAAACATGCGGATGAGAGGCTGCCGTATAAGTAAGCAGGCTCTCGTCAACCCGATGGCACAATACTGGTGGTGCGGCTCTGTTGGCCCACTGCGGTGATAGGTCGTACACCGGTAAAACAGGGGGTTGTTGCATGAGCTACTCGTAATGGGGGCTATTATGCAGGAACCACAGTGCCTGACTATCTGTTGTGGCGGCCGGTCGTTCATTGTTTACCCGGATGCATAGGCAGGTCGGGGTTGCTTATGGTTTTTATTGTTAGTTGAAAACTTTGCACAATACCCCACCCCAGATGGCATGTACACTTGCAGCAACTTTGATTTTTCTTGATATTAGTTTGTCATGACAAATTTGACGCGACAACTTTGTAATGAATTTCCTGCAAAGTAAAAAAGCATAATCGACCAACCCACTTGCAAAACAAGTTTGCTGTGAAGTTGTTATGACAAACTTCACACCACAATTTCAAAACAAGTTTACTGCAAGGTTGATACAGCACACTTACACACCACGACCTGGATACAGTTTGCATATATCTGGTATTTATCTTTGTCTCTGTTTTAAAAAATCATCCGATTTTTAATAGCATCTCCTAGACCATCCTTCTTTTTATTAATTCAATAAATCAATGATAATTTGTAAAAAAACTAACTTTTTTATTAAAAAAATTTGAAAAGTTCTCCATTTTTTTCTAAATATATAACCCGCACTTTAAAGAAAACTATATATCGCCTTTTTCTTAATGTTCAAATTTTAACTTTCATAAACAAAATTAAACATAAAAAACAATCATTGTTTGTTGAAAAATAAGAACTTACTTTGTGTCTCATATTTTTAAAGGTAATTACTTCTGAACCCTAATTTCATAATTTATTCCGTTAGCAAAACGTAGTTATAAGCGAAAATCGCTCTCCCTTTAACTTCAAATCATATTCGCAACCCAAAATTTAAAAAATAGTGAAATCAAGAAGACAGTTTAAAATAAAATGTGTAGCTGCAATCTATCTTCCGCAATCGAAGCCCCTCTGGTTGAGTGGTGAAGACGACAGGTTTAATAAGCGGGTTTTCGGGGGTTCGTATCCGAGGTTCGTCTGCGTACTTTTTGCTATTGTGGCGCACCGTGCTACACTATCTTACTCTGATGTACATTAGCCAAAATCCACCTCCGGACATTGGGAATTCCTTTTGTCTAGTGGTTAAGATGTTCGGCTCAGGACCCAAAGGTTCCCGGTTCTATTCCGCAGCCAAAGTGGTGATTCGCCGACAAAGAATACGTAACAACGTCTTTCAGTCCCACTAATAGATGGCAGCACGAAAAAAAATCAGATCAATTCCATCTTCTGCTACATCCACCAGAAGGCAGCACTACAGCAACACAGCTCTCCCAATTCAAAGTCTATGGTACATTTTATAGCACAAAAGCCTGTGACACATTTCACAGCACAAAGTCTATGACGCATTTTCATAGCGCAAAGCCTGCACGTGCCTGCTCACCAACATCTGGGCAGCAATCTGCGCCTATTCATGCAGCACATAGCTTCCTTGATATTCAGATGATATCACACAAGCTGCGGGTTGCTCCTGTGGCACCGTGCTACACCATCTTACTCTGATGTATATTAGCCAATATCCACCTCCGGACTTTGGGAATTCCTTTTGTCTAGTGGTTAAGGTGTTCGGCTCGGAACGCAAAAGTCCCCGGCTCTATCTCGCCTCCAAACTATCCCCTCCCAAATTTTGTGGTTCTCGCTTTGGTGAGAAAGGCTCGCTGCCCCTTTACCCACGACCATATTTCAGTTTTATGGCCCACCGTGCCGAATGGAAAACGAGACCGGATGAAAATCCAAACATTTCGACCACACTGTGCCGATTCTCTTCGGATGTTGGCACTGACGACGGGTTTGAAGCGACGCGTTCCAAATGATGATCGTGACCCAGATAGCATGTACACTTGCAGCAAGTTTGATTTCTTTTTATATTAGCTTATCATAACAAACTTGATGTGGCAACTTTGCAGCAAACTTCCTACAAAGTAAGAAAGCATAATCGACCAACCCACTTGCAAAACAAGTTTGCTGTGAAGTTGTTGCAACAAACTTCACACTACGAATGCAAAACAAGTTTGCTGCAAAGATGATAGAGCACACTTACAAGTAATCTTCCTCTCTATTTTAAAAAACATCCGATTTTCAATAGCATCTCCTAGACCGTCCTTCTTTTTATTAATTCAATAAATCAATGATAATTTATAAACAAACTATCTTTTTGATAAAAAAAAAATGGAAAATTCTCCATCTTTTCACTAAATATAGAACTCGCACTTTAGAAAAAACTCGCCTTTTTCTTAATGTTGAAACTTTAACGTTCATAAACAAAATTAAACCTAAGAAACAGTTAATGCTTGTAGGAAGATAATAACTTACATTTTGTCCCATATTTTAAAAAGTTATTACTTTTGAACCCTAATTTCATAATTTATTCTACTAGCAAAACGTAGTTATTAGCGAAAATAGCTCTCTCTTTGACTTCAAATCATATTCTCAACTCAAAATTTAAAAAATTAATGAAATCAAAAAAGCAGTTCAAAATAAGTCTTATAGATGCACTATCTATTAGCGCAATGTATCTTCTCCTCTCCAGAGTCTAGCTGGTTGAGTGTTTAAGACGACAGGTTTAGGACGCGGGATGTCGGGGGTTCGAACCTGATGTTGCTTTCTTACTGTGTTTCTGCTATAGGTTGCAATGAGTTTGACGAGGTAAGCTTGTGACAAGTTTGACGCTTGGTGACTAACTCGTTTGCGTTAACTTGTTTCAAGCTTGCACTCTTACCGTGTCATATTTGCTGCAAACTAAAATTGCAATCTGGGGTATTTGACACAACAAAGTTGCTGCAAGTTCGACGTGTGGTGACTATCTTCTTTCAAGCTTGCTCTCTTACCGCGTCATACTTGCTGCAGATTTGCAGAGCAACTTTGTGGCAAACTAAAATTGCTACCTGGGAAGTACTTCCCAGATAGCAATTTTAGTTTGCAGCAAGCTTGCCAAAAATTTGTCATGACAAGAGTGCAAGTTTGCCACAAATTTGTCATGACAAGAGTGCGGGCTTGCAGCCCGTTAACGAAAGCTTCGATGTCACCATGTAACGAACTTGCAGCAAGCTTGCCGTGCAAACTCATTGCAAAAACAGAGTACGAACACAGCCCGGGATAGAACCCGCGACCTACTGATTAGTAGCCAGACGTCGATACCACTCCGCCAGCACGACTACGAGAGAAGAAGATAGATTTCGCTAATACATCATTCGATTCGTATACGATTTATTTTAAACTATTTTCTTGATTTTATTAATTTTTTGAGTTGAGAATATGATTTGAAGTTAATGGCAGAGCGATTTTCACTAATAACTACGTTTTGCTAGTAGAATAAATTATGAAATTAGAGTTCAAAAGTAATTACTTTAAAATGGGACAAAATGTATAAGTTATTATTTTTCAACAAACATTGACCGTTTTTTAGGTTTCATTTTGCTTATAAATGTTAAAATTTCAACACTAAGAAAAAGGCTATATAGTTTTCTTTAAAGTAAAAACTTTTAGTAAAAAGATGGAAAATGTTTCAATTTTTTTTTTATAAAAAAGTTAGTTTTTTTACAAATTATCATTGATTTATTGAATTAATAAAAAGAAGGACGGTCTAGGAGATGCTATTAAAAATCGGATGTTTTTTTTTAAACAGAGACAAAGATAATTATCGCTTTGTGCTATCTTTGCATCAAACTTGTTTTGCAAATTTGCATTGCAAAGGAGGTGGCGCTATTTGTCATGGTGAACTTGCAGCAGACTTGCAATGCAAGGAAGGTGGCGCTAGTTGTCAAGGCGAATTTGCTACAAGTTCGCTTCAAATTTGACGCGTGAAATTTGCTATGACAAGCTAATAGCAAGTCAAAATCAAACTTCCTGCAAACTTAAGTGCTATCTGGGTTGTATTTCGGAGTTATGGCGTTCAGAAGTATGCGATTATACAAACAGACACAACCCTTTCACGGATTTGGCTCAAACTTTTATACGGACCTACATTACTGATGATAAAACTGTGTGCAAAACTTTTTCTATCTAGCTATTCAAGTTTTTGAGTTATAGTGTTCACATGAATGCGGACGGATAGACTTCCCGTAGACGTATCTTGTCCAAATCGAATCCTGCAAATGATGTGTAAAGATCATATACCAAATTTCATCCCTGTATCTCTAATAGTTTTCGAGTTATCGTGTTCACAGACAGTCAGACATGATTCCAAAATTGTCTTTTTCTGACTTTGGGAGGTCTAAGGGGTCTATTCTGGTACCCCCAGTTGGGTTGGGAGACGTCACTTTACCCGTTGTTAAAGTGCTGAAAAAGTGACGTCTTCCAACCCAACCGGAGGTACTAGAATAGACCCGTAAAACGTGGAGATTCGTCAAAGGGGTCTATTCTGGTACCCCCGGTTGGGTTGGGTTCCGTTGTTAACATGCGGAACCCAACCGGGGGTACCAGAATAGACCCCAAAATCTCGAGTTGGAATTTTTTATTCTTCGTATACGAGAAAGTAAAAAATCATTTACATAATTTTTCACAATTTACTTAAAAGAGATTGGCAATATCTTTCGTAAATTGTTATCTATCTCTAGTATTACTCTTCGAACTTTGAGTCTGCTATTGGCTAGAAAATAGAATATTAGGATTAGACAACCAATCAGAATTTGATATTTGTAGCTCGCATTAGTGTACTTTAACAAGAGTAATAAGTTTGTTATTGTTTCGGTTCGTAAATTTATGAGCAGAGACATTTTTAGCTCATATATTTTATACACTATTGTTAAAAATATGAAAATCAATCGCAAGAAAACGTAAAAATTAAGAAGTTAACTTCTTAACAATTTCTTACAATCTGAAATGTAGCCAAAATAAGTTTATTCGAAATTTCATTTGGGGGTTCTGCGGTGATGGAGTATTTTTTACGTCAAATCGAGGCAGGGAATCCAGACCCTCTCATCATCAAATTAAAGAGTGATGACGTAATTGTTGGGAGTGATATGTATCCAGCTTTGGCGAAGTATCCCCGTGTTCTTCCTCAGCACGCTCAATTCGTGAGACAGTTTACGAAGTGGTATGTTAAAAGTATGCAGAGTTCAGAAAAAATACATGTTAACGGGTTTCCTCTTGTAACTCATCGGCTAAAAGAAATACAGATAGGTGATCATGTTGCGTTTGGTAGTGCAGATGATCAAAAACGTTTCGTTTGTTGCTTAAGTGCAAAAGCAAGTTGTAAGCGTCCAGAAGTCGAAATAATAGACATATCATCAGATGATTCACCTGCTACTGAAATTGGAAGTATAGATAATGATCGAACTATAAAAAATGAACCATCTGGTATTATTATTCCAGTTACGGAATGTGATCAAGTGGAGGACAGTGGTGAAAGAAATGAACGCCTTGTCAAGAGCCCTATTATTGGAGAAAATGTGTCTGAATATATTTGTCCTCCTACTGTAAAAAGTGAGCATACCAGTGACTGTCTGCCTTTTAAAAGAGATGAGCCTATGGACTGGAATCCGGCAACTGTAGAAAGTGAATTTGAGTATATTTGTCCTCCAACTGTAAAAAGTGTACAAGTGAATGATTCTCTATGTTCTGTGAATAGAGATCCAATGAATAAGACTCTACCAGCTGTAAGAAATGACTATATGGATAATTTACCACTTTTAACAGAAAGTGATCCAAAGGATAAGAGCCTTCCAGCTACAGAAAATGAGCTTGATTATAGTTGTCCCCCAACTGTAAGAAATGATTATGTGCCATTTATAAAAGGTGAGCCCCTGGATAGTAGTTTCCCTATCATAAAAAATGAATCTTTGAACAATAGACATTTTATTGTGAAAAATGAGCATGCAAACATATACTCTCCTGTTATTAAAAGTGAACCTATGGATACAAATCCTCCAGTTATAAAAAGTGAACCTAAGGATACAAATCCTCCAGTTGTGAAAAGTGAACCCATGGATACTACTTATCCATTTAGAAAAACTAAACCTGTAAATGCTGTTCCTTCTGTATCAAATGAACTCGTGTATAATACTGTACCGGCTGTTAAAAATGAACCTGTTGACAGCATTCATGAAAATTCAAAATTTCACAGTACGCACAATTTTGTTCCATCTGCTTCACAATCAGATGCTGTTTCTGTGAACCAAATTACAGCGTCTTCAGCCAAAGAAAAAAATATCGCTGCTTGGCAATTTCAGCCTATATCCTCGTCTAGTAGTGCAATTAATAATCAAGACTTCAATGAAAAACTTGCATCTTCATTGTCAGAAAAGGCAAATCAAACTTTAGTGACTACTGAAAATTTTATACCAAGCTCAAAAGATATTTCATCAGCCAGTTCTAGTCAAAATGTACATGTAAATGCAGTGTCAGTCGAAAGCAAAGACTATAGTATGAATTCAGGCTACTCGGAAATTGAAGATGTAATTACTATTTCTGATGATGAAGCTTATTTAGATTATGGTTCTTGCAAAACTATAAAGCAAGAATACCTTGATGATGATTTTAATATAAACTATCATGAAAATTCTGACTTTAAAGCTGCTGAAGTTCATGATGAAAATGATATGCATCTGCATTCTTTATTATCTGGAGATGATTCTACATTAAGTAGTATCATTAAGGAGCATGAAGAAAGTGCTAAAAAAATGTTGGATGATGATTCTAGTTCAAAAATCGGCCATGAATATTCATCTTTCTCTGGAAACATAAGTCAGGATCTTCATAATGCAGATATGGAAGGAGAATCTAGCAATTCAAGTGTTAGTAGTCATGAAGACATTATAATACCTTTTGCTAAGAAAACGAAGAGTGATTCTTCCAACACTGGAAATAGAAAATCAGAGAGTGGTATTGAAATGACCGCTCCTTTTTCAAAGAAGGAAAATCGAGACACTACGAGCATAAAAAAGCCTTATAGCACTTTTAAAAGTTCATCACTGAAGAGAACGTTGCCCACTGAACCAAAACCATTGAGTCATTCTACAAGGAAAATTCGTAAACCAGAAGAGCATAAAAAAGACTCTGAACAAATCAAAAAGAAAATTCCAAAGAAATCTAAAAGTGATTCAGTTCTTTCAGGCAGGAAGGCACTTGCAAAATCAAAAAATGGCTTAGCTCTTTCAAGTCAGAAGGTTCTTACAAGTTCTTTTGAAGATAAATGTGCAGTTTCTAAGAAACTTAGGAAGTTATCAAATAAAAAACCACAACCTTCAAAGGAAAGTACAGGAAAGAATATGCAGAAATCAAGTAAAATAAGTAATGGGATTGTAGTGACAGAAAAACTTGAATTCAAAATCCCCAAAGTAAGAAAAAGTTCATCATCGGATATGAATATTGCTTCTTCGGCATCAGAAAAGACAAATTTAGAAACAACCCATCAGAGCAAAGGATCCACATTAGATAAAAAGACTCCAACTATTGCTAGAAAGCCAGACAATTGGGCTTCACGATCAGGATTTTTAATTACAGATTTCAGCGCTGAGAAACCAAAGCCTGTTAGGAAGATTTCTGCAGTATCAAAGACAAATATTAAAGCCAATAAATTGACTAATAGTACTAAAATGAGTTCATCTGCTGACAGAGAAATTAATAAAACTGGGAAGAGAACTGGTTCTGAACTGAATTCTCTGAATGTTATCAATGTCCTTAAGAGTTCTAAAATGAGTTCATCTGCTGACAGAGAAATTAATGGCCCTGAACTAAATTCTTCAAATGTTATCACTGGTCTTAAGAATTCTAAAATGAGTTCATCTGCTGACAGAGAAATTAATAAAACTGGGAAAGAAAGTGGTCCTCAGCTGAATTCTCCAAATGTTATCACTGGCCTTAAGAATTCTAAAATGAGTTCATCTGCGGACAGAGAAATTAATACGTCTGCTGACAGAGAAATTAATAAAACTAGGAAGGGAACTGGTTCAGAACCAAATTCTCTAAATGTTTTCAATGACATTAAGAGTTTGCCAATCCAAGTTATTGTAAGTTCAAATCGTAGGAAAGATAGGAAAAGTTTGAATGAAGACAGAAATTTATCTAAAACTGCCATAAAGATAAACAGGTCAATCTCTCACAATCAAGCTTTACTGGGACTACTGAATAAACAATTTCACGGAGACGAAGAAGTGAATTTTGAAAGTGATGCTATGAACTCATCTGATAACACTGAAACTCCAGTAATTTCTGGAAATAATTTTCTACTAAGTAAAGAGCAAAATGTATCAAAACATCATTTCCCAATCGGTGTTGCTAGTACTTCTACAAAAAGTGGTGGCAATACTCAGTGGCAACAATTACATAAAGACCAAGGGTTGAATTTTAATAGTGACTCTTTGCATATATTTGATAAAAGTAAAACTCCAGTAATTTCTGAGAATAATTTTCAGCTAAATACAGATCGAATTGTTGTACCAAAGCAGCAATTGCCGTCCAGTGTTGCTAGTACTTCTAATTATGCAAGAAATGATATACAAAGGCATAACACTTCAGTATTTACTGCAAATCATCACAATGAAGCAACAAAACTTCATAAAAATTTATCAGACAGAAAGAATCTTATCATTAAGACAGTAATTGAATGGAGTGAAAGATGGTTTAAAGAATACGAGACAATGTGTAAACCTCACCCGAATCTCACAGACGGTGTTTTGCACTTGCCTCTTTATTTCGATTCTTTGAATGATTACATTTCTTCTTTTATTCGCTTGCTTCTGTTAGAAATTTGGGAAAAGGTGTCCATTCAATACAAACCAATTTGGACAGATGAGAAAAGACTTACAAATAAATTTTATTTCATTGTTACTTCAGTAGAAAATAAGTGGGATGTCACAGAGTACAAATGTGAAGCTTTAATAAATCACTTGTCTTTTGAACCTAAAGCTGAAAATCTGGTTATTTTATTCATACAGGATAAGAAGACAGAAAATATAAATCCTATAATTGGCTATATAAAGAGTTACAAGATTCTAAGTAATAATAATAATACAAATCCTGAGTTGTTAAGTGGTGATAAGTCATGGATCAAAGACGCCAACCTATGTCAATTTTCAGTTTTTGTCAAAATACGCAATTATTTATCCCCAGTTTTTAACAAAATAATGAAAGGCAATGGTCTTTTCTGCTTATCAAGTTACTTAAAATTAGTGGAGGCATCTCACAATCTTGAATATTCTCCATTATGCCAAAGCATTCTAAAACCTGAATCATCTACTTTTTTTTCAAATTATCCTGACGTTCCTTCCACCAGTACTTTCAGCAAAGCTCAGATGTCTATAATTCAGGGAATAAGTTCAGAAATTGAAAAGCAAGTTTCAGAACCTAAATTGTTTCTTATACAAGGAGCACCTGGTACGGGTAAAACTCATATCATTCTTGGACTGTTAGAAAATCTTATTTTCAGTTGTCGTTCAAGACAGAAAATATTAATTGTGGCTCCATCTTCTGTTGCCATTGATGAAATCGGTTCCAGGCTGATTGAGTTGGATGAACGTTCACGAAGTTGGCGTTCTCATGTAGGAATAAGATTTGTGAGAGTTAATCTTTATGGGAAAACAAGTGAAAAGATGAGGCCATTTTCTCTAGATGAAATGTATAGAGAATACAAGATCAAAAGTAAAATGGAAAGGTTAGGAAATATAGAGAGGCAAATTCAGACATTGATAAAAAGTAATGACCCTTCCGATCAGGAAGATATAAAGTCTCTAATAGAGCAACGAGAGGAGTTGAGAAATCAGATTCAATTTATACTGTCTGATGAAAAAACACGTTCGAATTACTATCATTACTTGTTACAAGCGTCTCAGGTTATTCTTACCACTGTGAGTTGTTGTTCATCACCATTGCTTCAGGAATTTTGCAAACGAAATTCCAACCTGATTTTTTCCTGTTGCATTATTGATGAAGTTACACAATGTACTGAATTGGAGTTTTTACAAGTGATATCATTGGGCATAAATAAATTTATCTTAGTGGGTGATCACCATGGACTTCCAGCTGTTGTACTTTCAAAGACGGCCGAAAATTTTGGTTATGGACGATCTGCATTTGAACGCTTTTTGCAGTATTTTTCACGCAGCCAACAAGAGAATCCTGTCGTTCAATTGTTAGAACAACATAGGATGCATTCTGACATCTGTTATTTTCCTTCTTATTACTTTTACAGCAATCAGTTGACTACTGCTGACGGAATAGATTCAAGATATGATCACTTTCTTGCTGTCAGTGGTGAGAAGATGCTTTCACCGTATACAGCGTTTTATATACAAAAATATGGAAATCAGAAATTATGTGTTGACTCTGTTATCAAATTATGCATTCAGTCAGTGACATATAAGCCAAGTGTTTCAGTTGGTATCATTGTACCAAGTAGAGAACTGCATGATGCTTTTACAAGATGGATTACAGTTTTGAGGAAAACTAATTCTAAATACGAATTCGTTGAAGTTGGCACTGTTGAGAATTTTCAGGGACAAGAAAAAGATATAGTTTTTTTGTGTTGTTATTATGATGGTGATTCTAGCAGTTTTTTATCAAACAGTAGAAAATTGAATGTGGCTCTTACTAGAGCATGCAAATGCCTTGTTTTGTGTATATTCTCGACTGCTCATAGACTAGAGCAGGACTGGGTAAATCTAATAGCAGATGCAAAAAATCGTCACTGCTGCTATTTTATTACTTTGACCAAAGAAATGTCTTTGATTTTGAAGTAATCGAGTTTGTTGAAAGAATTGGAAGTGATAGTTACATCTTGCCTATTGTTTATCTAGACTTTTATGTTATCTGACTCATCATAAAGAAAGTTTTCTATATCCATATTTATGTGTGGCGTTTCACTTGTTTTTTTATGTTTTTGCTTCATTATTCATGCATTTGCTTCATTATTCAATCCATTGCTCATCTTGAAATAGGAAAAAAGTCATGATGTCACCACACATCGTAATACATTATGCTCATATGTTTTTAAATGTGATATACAGTTAAGCATGAATGTCTGTTGTATAATCTGAGCTAGCTGTATGCAGCTACTGGTTTAATTAGTATTTTTAAAAATATTATAAAAGAAACCTCAGGTTTCCAGTTACCATCCATGTATTCTTTCTATAATTTTTATTTCTTTTTAATAGTCACTTATATTTAAAAACAAAACTAGCCTTGTATGTATCAAAATTTGTTGTTACTGATTCCTGTTAGAGTTCCTTGTTTGAGTTACATTTTTGTTGAAAATTGAAAGGTAGGATGCTATCCACAAAGTTATGTGTTTGTTTCAAACTTTAAATATAATTGCTCATGGAAGAAATTTCTACAGGCATTTGATGAAATCTAGTAGTTGGTACACACTCTTAAAATGGCGCCAAGTCGCCAAAGATAATACAGGTAATACCTGCATGTAGCTTTGGCGATTTGGCTCCAATGATATACAGTGGTCAATGTCTTGCTTTGGCGATTTGGCAGCATTTTAAGATTGTGTACCAACTTCTAGATTTCAACCGAAATCTGGTGTGAAATACCTTTTACCACTGAATTTTTATGGATTAATATTTGAAATATTGATTTTTTGTTGCATTTTTATTTATGTTAAGTTATTGTTAAAATTTTATCTCAGTTATGTTTGAAATCAAACCCAGATAGCTAATTCTTTTTTTTTTTTTTTAATTGAAGAAGCTTAGTATTGAAGTACTTACTACACAGTGCAATTAAATTATAAGAAACTGCTTCCAAATAATTTTTATTATGTACAGACAGTAGTGGCTTATCAGGTCAGAAAACAAAGCAGTGCTACAAATGTTTTATTTCTTTACATATATATACATTATTTAAATTCTTTTACCTTCTATTAATCCAATATTGTTCATTCAATGTTAGATATTAAATGTTATGTATTTTATCAAGATTTAATGTATGTTTATTCTGTTCTGGAGAATTAGCCTGAAAATGTGCTAAAAAATTTAATTATTTTTCACTCTAAAAACAATTATCTTTCTGTGAATAATTGATTTATAAAAAGAAAAAAAATATATTTTCTGCTTACCACATAAGTGCTTCCTTTGCTTGAACAGTAAAGTAAAATGATTTTTAAAAAATAAATCCGAAGAAAACAATTTGGGAGAAAGGAAATTAGTGGATGAAACAGATAGGAAATGTACCTATTTCTGATTTTCCATATGATCAGGGATGGTCTGATATCTCGGCAATCCTGATAGGGATATTAAATATGGTCTTTTCCCCTAGTAATTTATCTTTTCTTTACAGAAATTTAGCATTCTTTCATCTTGAGTTGAAATTTTGTGGAATTATAATAAGTTTTCAAAACCTGACTCGACTGATAGGATGGAATTAATAAGTGGGGTTTGTTTATTTGTTTGTCAGTAATCGCATAAAATTGTTGAATTATTACTGAAAAAGAGTTGGCAATAGTTATAAAAAAGTAAATTTTTGAAATAAGTGCCGTTCTGCAGCCTCATTGAACAAGCCACCACCATCTGCAACTGAGTTTAATTGACCATGGAATAGATTTTAGGTTTATTTTATACAACAACTGTAGTTTTTCTACAAGCAATGTTTCTTTTTTTAAAAAAAGTTATATGTAATGATTTTATCTGTAATAGTTTCTTATTGTATTTGCTTCTAAATTTAAAAAATAATTAAAAAGTTTTTAAAGCTTAATTTATGAAGGAAACACTTTGCCAAAGATGCAATTCTGAGTTGGAATCTTTTTTGTTATTTCTATATTATTTATTGATTTCTTATTTTAGTATGTAATTTATGAAGTCATTGTCAAGTCAAATAATCTTTTTGTTGCTGTAATATTATACCGTTAGGACTTGAAAAATGAAGGATTCTATAATGTCAAACAATTATAACTGTACTTTGGTTAAAAATTAAATTCTGTTTTAATAATAAAAGTTGAACTGTTTATATGTGATATTAGAGAACCCTGTATTTTTCAAATAAACATAAGTAGAATTATTACTTATTTTTAGAGTACATTTAAAGGAACTCTTCTTATTAAGAATGTTGTTTCTTAATCCATTAATGCCCAGAGTCCTATTTACAGGACACTTAAATTTCACTTCTGGGGCTAAATCGAATGCTTTCCATTGTTTCTTTTTTGCTTTGTCTATGAAGTCGATAGGTATTCCAGACATGACACATTTCCGCAGAAACACAGATTTCAGCTTTTTCGGCATCAGATTTTATCATTCGTAATTTTCTTTTATATAATAATTCCATAATATTTTTTAAATTTCAATCACTTTTTGTAGAAATTTATTCGTTTTATTGTTCAATTAATCATACTTATTTTATTTCTCGGTGTTTATGTTTGGAACAATTCATTATTTATGAAGTTCAGCTTTTTTTGTTCCTATCCTGTGTCATGTTTGGTGTTCCCAAACTCCTAAACAATTTTCAGTGTGCATGGACCACCATTTAACCATATTTTAAAGTCAAAGTTTTATTTTGAAATTTTTTAAATTTATTTTTGAGGTAATGCAAATAATTAGAAAAAGAATTTTTTATTTTTTGATATTTTACTATATATTAAAAATCTTTAATATCCATGTAAAAAAAAAGTTTATCAAAATGATTTTCACTCAATTCCCCCCCCCCCCCCCTATTTTTTATAGGAAATAAAAACCAAAAAATTTTTTCTCGGAATTTTACTTCATAGTTAACTTCATCTTGGTATTTTAAGTATAATTTAATAGAAATTTATTGAAATCTATGCCTTAAATTAATTTGGGCAATAATGAGTTAAGATACTCGTGCGCCACAGTAGCTTCATGACAAAATTTTGAATTTGTAACTTGAGGTTTCGAGGCACGATTCTCTAGAAGATCTGCTTTGTATATTGGCCTGGTGTGCATTAAATCTTTCAACGGTCAAATGTCCTCCTGCTGATGTGGAGTGCAAGTTTGGAGAAGGAGTGCTGGCTCGGGTGTTGTTTTTGTCATCTGACCATGTTCCAAAATTACGAGGTCTGTGTCAAAATCTTCTTGTTCCTCTCCCTCATGTTGTTTCGAAATAGGACATTAATAACAGAAAAGGATATTCAATATCCGAAATAG
>BGPR01035134.1:4615-16126 GCA_013235015.1 Araneus ventricosus
TGAAATAATTAAGATTAGCTGACGCAATAAAATGATTGAGAGTATGACGTGACTTTCGCTTGATACCGCCAGCCAATCGGATAGTTGAAATGCATGCTGGGAACTAGCCTTGGGTCGGTCGAAAGCTTCGTCGATTCGGATATGCGAGAGAAAATGTTTTGAACTGATCAATAAAAAAATTCATGGAAAATCGGAGAAAAAAATATAATTTAACCATTCTTGTTTTAAAATAGGGATAAATATTCCGGTTTATACCTAAAAAATTGAAAATGATAGCGTTATTAGAACGTCGGTTGCAAGAAAATAAGAATTGAAAGTTAAAAATATGAAGGAAAAGTGACTATTATTTAAAAATTTCTCAAAATTCACTAAATTATGTTGGGACTTCATTAGAACGAAAATTGTTTGTTCTATCCGATGGTGCATTGATTGTTTTTCAACGATCATTAGAAAAGGTACTACAGCCGTAAACGTGCCAAAAATGACCCTAAACGACACAAAACATTAAATAAAATATTTTCTAGCTTAAATTTTAAAATTCTGGTTTCGAGGTTCATTGAGTCACCATTACGATTACCTGTGTGCCAAATTTCATGGCTGTAAGTGCGATACATTCGTCTGGACATCGCACACACGCAAACATTGCCTTTTATAAGCATAGATATCAAGTTGTTGTTATTATTCTTCTATACAGGGAATAAATTTGTTTACCAATGTTACTGCATTACTTTGTTTATTTTCTTATAATTTCCTCCTCTTAAAAGAGATTAAAGTTATTTTCTTATAATTCCTCTCCCCTCTTAAAGAGTAAAGTAAAACATAAATGGAGTGAAGGATCAACTTTCTGCTTGATATGTGTGGAAGAAAACAATAACAAACTGTTTCTCCAAAATTGAGACAAAGTTCTATACATATCATCAAGTTGTTTATACAGGGAATAAATTTGTTTACCAATGTGACTGCATTGCTTTTGTTAGTTTTCTATATACCTCCTCCTCTTAAAAGAGATTAAAGTAAACATAAATGGAGGAAGGGATCATAACTTTCTGCCGATATGTGCTGGAAGAAAACAATAACAAATCTGTTTCTCCTAAACAAATTGAGTACATAATTTATACATAATATCAAGTTGTTTATACAGGGAATAAATTTGTTTACCAATGTGACTGCATTGCTTTGTTTATTTTCTTATAAATCTCCTCTGTACAGATTAGTGTAAACAAAATAAATGGAGTGAAGGTGGATCATAACTTTCTACCGTTCGGACAGAAAACAACGACAAATTTATTTCTCCTAAACAAGCTGAGTTCATAATTTATACATAATATCAAGTTGTTTATACAGGGAATAAATT
The DNA here is from genome assembly GCA_013235015.1 of Araneus ventricosus. Taxonomy (NCBI): domain Eukaryota; kingdom Metazoa; phylum Arthropoda; class Arachnida; order Araneae; family Araneidae; genus Araneus; species Araneus ventricosus. Next base: position 5,970 of record BGPR01035134.1, read on the forward strand.
TGTTTACCAATGTGACTGCATTACTTTGTTTACTTTCTTATAAATTCACTCCTCTTAAAACAGATTATGTAAACATAAATGGTAGTGAAGAGATCTATAACTTTCAGCTGATATGTGCGAAGAAAACAATAACAAATCTGTTTCTCTCTAAACAAATTGAGTACTAATTTTATACATACAATCAAGTTGTTTATACAGGAATAAATTGTTTCATACATGTGACTGCATTGCTTTGTTTATTTTCTTATAAATTCACTCCTCTTAAAACAGATTAGTGTAAACATAAATGGAGGAAGGGATCATAACTTTCTGTCGATATCTGCTGACAGAAAACAACGACAAATTTATTTCTCCTAAAACAAGTCGAGTTCATACTTACATACGGTTGTTTATACAGGGAATAAATTTGTTTACCAATGTGACTGCATTACTTTGTTTACTTTCTTATAAATTCACTCCTCTTAAAACAGATTAGTGTAAACATAAATGGAGGAAGGGATCATAACTTTCTGCCGATATATGCTAGAAGAAAACAATGACAAGTGTATTTCTCCTAAAGCAAGCTGAATTCATTATTTGTAGGAAACATTAAGTTGTTATTATTCTTCTATAAAGGCATAATTTTTGTTTCAAATATGAAAACAGTTGTTATTTCGAGATGAGTAAAATGGCCTTGGCCAAGACACTCATAGTGGATGTCAGCATGAAGGATGCTCATTATTGGAAAGGTATCATTAGAAGCGAAGCTCATATTTAGAATCGGCTAGAAAATCTGCACTGTAATTGCTGAAGCTAATGATAGAGAAGACTGCTAAAAAAAGATTTATGAAACATTGTTATGTAATGTTATGAAGAAATGCTATATGATATTACCTAAGAAATTCTGGGAAATAATTGAAATGCTGTTTAATGTATGTAAATTTCCCCTCGAGAAAATATAGCGTCGACGGTGTTTTAGAAAAATCTCTTTTTTCCATCGTATTTCCTTTTATATCTGAATTGTTTAAAACGGCCAATGACGATTAATTGGCATGATTCATCTCACATATGTTGCATCTGTGATTCAGTGATGCAACTGAAAATCAAATAGTGCCTTTTCATATTATTTATTATGATTAAATGATATACAGTGAAACCTCTCGGAGCGGCCACCCCTCCGTTCCGAGAAAAATTGGCCGTTCAGAGGGGGTGGCCGCTCTAAAGGGTTTTCGTTACAATTACAAGATAATTGCTGTAATACATAATATAAACAAGTCTGACACATATTTCTTATTTAAAATGAAGTTTGAGACTTATCTAAAGAGAAAATAGTACTTTATTTAATAATTTTTTACATTTTTTGAAAAAAGGATACAATTTGTGACTGTTTTAAGTTTTTACCCTTCTCGGGAAAAAACTCTCTTCTTTCAAGTTCGTTTTTCAGTTTAAAAAGTAAATCTCTAACCGACGCGTTTGTTATATGGGATGGACGAACCCACCCGGCGGCCTTTCAGAGGGGTTGGGTGGCCGTTGCTAGGGGTTATTTTAACATTAGGTCTATGGGCCGAAATATCCGTGCCACGAAAAGTTGGCCGTTAAGAGGGGTGGCCGTTCGAAGAGGTTTCACTGTATATAGATAGATATGACATTATATAAGTTCAAAAGAACATGTAAAATAATTTAACAAAAGATATCAAAAATTAAAAGCTATAAAATCAAACTTTGTATTAGACAGAATGGCGCAAAAATGCTGCAACTTCCAATAAAATACAAAAGACAAATATTTTAATACAAAAAAATACAGAAGAAATAGAAGAAGAAAACAATAGCGATAACAATAAACCTTTTGCACGCCAACGCAGCAGCATGCAGTAATTGTATCAATAATATTTTCCATAATTAACCAACGAATTACTATATAATCAAAAAACAAAAAAACTTGCTTTAATAAAAATTAAATACATTAAAAGAAAATCATTAGAATAGAAGAAATAGAAGAGAACTCGAATGGCGAACGTTTTCAAAGGCCACTCGCCATTGGAGTTCTAATATGGATAAATTTATATAAGTTATTTACACTATTTACAAGACATATTAAAACTACCGGCACTTTCGCATATTTACGGATCCTACTATGGTTTGGATTGAGGTCGCTTTTCATTGGCTCTCAGCGTCACGTGACTTCGCTTGCTTCTGAATGATGTCATAGGAGCGCGCTTAGTTTGGATTTCGATTTTTGTCTTAGCTATTGCATCATGGAGAAACCAAAATTATCTTCATCTTGAATTCATCATTCACTTTAGAAATATCCAAATAATCGTAATTAAAAGATAATTTTGGTTTCTCCATGATGCAATAGCTAAGACAAAAATCAAAATCGAAACTAAGCGCGCTCCTATGACATCATTCAGAAGCAAGCGAAGTCACGTGACGCTGAGAGCCAATGTAAAGCGACCTCAATCCAAACCATAGTAGGATCCGTAAATATGCATGCCTGCCACGTAATCTAACTCTAATGGCGGAGGAAGCCGTTGCCACAAGATGCACAAAAGGGTAATCTGGATAGAATCCGTAACATAAAAACGTTTTTCTATACCACGTTGTGGAATAAGTGAAATCAGTTATCCAAACTAAAATTCCATTTTGAGTTATTACAGTTTAACCCTCTGATTGCGTATTCGCGATTTTTGCGGGTTGGAAACAAGTTTATCTTCTGCTGCATCTTACGATTTTCGCAAGTTAATGTGTTTACAAAGCACTTTTATAGCTTTGGATCATATATTATACTAATAAAGCTGTAGTGCTTGGCTACCGTTGGCGATGGTTGATCGGACGCTTGGCGCAACTCCTTGCTAGTCTAGGGTTGCTTTTCTGTAAACAAGTCAGTTTGAGTGGAAACCTCGAGAAGCGAGGTGAGATGTTTAGGCCTAGTTGTGGTCGTTATTTTTGGAATAGCTCTGCCTTTTACGATGCAACGTATCGCACTGTATCTTTTATGTGTGTTGCTTGTCTTGTATGTGTCTAAGACTGAATAGAATTATTTTTTTAAGATCTGGTGTCTTCATTCCAAAAAGACAGCAACACTACAAAAGCTTTGCATATAAATGACATTTCTCTTGGATCAACGGTATTTGAACACGTTTGCAAACATTGCATTTAATAGTGATTTTAAAAATTACACAGTCAGAGGGTTAAATTCAATATCCATTTAGCATGAGTGAGTACAGGTCATTTATTATCGAAAACTTCACACAACGTTTTTCATAATGTAAAGAGAAAAACATCCTTAGCCCACCAGTGGCCTAATTTACTTTACACTACGGCACATTCCAGATTCCAGAGATTAAAAATCTCCGGTTTGAGGTTTGGATGGTTGTGCGTAGAATCTATATTGATAAAAGACTTTTAAAATAACAGTATTATTTTTTTTCACAGTTCCAGCCTCACTACAACTAATGAGGCCGTTTTAAAAGTTAATGATGACATTAATATTGTCTTGTTGACATACAAAGAAGTTTGACAGTTGCAGCCTCGCTACAACATTGAGGCTGTTACCTTTCGGAATCACTAACACAGTCTTGTTGATACTATTAAAATAAAACACAGAATATAAGTAAATAAGATGCAAAAAGTCGACGAAATATAAGTAAGTAGGACACAAAACAAAATTATACATAAATGACTTGTATACCAGTGGCCTACTGCAGAGGTCCCCATCTTTCATTTCTACCCGTTCCCTTTGATTAGTCTTTTCATTTTTTAATATCCCCTATTATCATAAACCCCTACCACAACCATCCCATCGTGGTTAGAATTTTTATGGAAGAAATATTAAGTGCTTAGGTTTGCTTAAAGCAGAGTTTACACCAAGTGTTGCAGACATTTGTCTCCAATTTTTGTGTTGAAGACATCTATCGAAGACTTTTTGCTGCAAACAAATAGTAGTGGGTTCTTGCACACTTGTCTCAACAGAGGATGAAAGCTCTCTTCTTGAAGACCTTCCAGAACCATCCCATCGTGGAAGAAGTTTTATGGAATAGATGTACTTGATTTGCTTAAGAAAGTTTACCAAGTGTTGCAGACATTTGTCTCCAATTTTTGTGTTGAAGACATTTATCGAAGACTTTTTGCTGCAAACAAATAGTAGTGGGTTCTTGCAACTTTTGTCGTCAACGCGAGGGGATGAGCTCTCTTCTTGAAGACCTTCCAGAACCATCCCATCGTGGAAAGAAGTTTTTATGGAAGAAATATTAAGGGCATAGGTTTGCTTAAAGCAGCGTTTACACCAAGTGTCGCAGACATTTGCTTCCAATTTTTTTGTTGAAGACATTTATGGAAGCCTTTTTGTTGCAAACAAATATTAGTGGGTTCTTGCAACTTTTGTCGTCAACGCTAAGGGATGAGCTCTCTTCTTGAACCCCTTCCAAAACCATCCGATCGTGGAAAGCAGTTTTTATGGAAGAAATATTAAGGGTTTAGGTTTGCTTAAAGCAGCGTTTGCACCAAGTGTTGCAGACATTTGTCTCCAATTTTTGTGTTGAAGACATTTATCGAAGACAGAAGAAGATATACTTACTTACCCCACAGCATACCCCAGAACACCGAGCCAGTGCGGCTTTTTGTCGGTTGGATGGGTATATGTGAAACTTTATTCAGAAGAAAAAAGCAAAAAAAACCTTAGATATTTTAACTCTCTGAACCCGGCTAGAGTGAGAATTCAATTGCCTCAAAACCTGGATTGAATTTTCGCTCACAAAAACAGAATGGAATCGTCACTTTTTTTAAAGAAATTCCGGGAAGTCGCCACCTATCAATCAATTGTCAACAAAGAAAGGAACTACATTTTTCCTAAAAAATTCACCCAAACGCCTGAAACCGCCTGAATCCGGTTTCTGTCGAATGGGCGGTTTGAGGCGGAATAGGACTCATAGTGTTAACAAAGAACATATTACACCGAAATATCATCGAAGAAATAACATAACATGTTAATGCAATCAAACCCATGAAGATTACAAAGAAATAAATATGATATAAGACAATGAACCATATAACATAAATACAACAATATAATGCAACAATAATATAATACAAAATTAGTAATAATATCATTTAATCACATTTATAAATACACTAGAAAATCTCCCGTCATGGTTTGACGGGTGCAAATTGCCTCTTAATTCGAGAGATCTTCCTTCAAATTTGACGTGTTTAAATAGATATATATGCGAGAGAAATGTGTAACATTGATTAAAAACAAATAAAATAAACAAGTTTTATGACAGGAAATATTTTTTATTTGCATATTATTTAAATATTTCTTTATTCAAAAAACCTCTTGGTAAACAACATTTCGAGTATTTTTCCTTTTTTAATAATTTTCCTTGTACTTCGGATGTCTTTGTGTAAATTTTAACGTGATTGGGAATCCTATACCTTGAAAGTGCAACATAGAGCTATCCATGTGAAAAGACAGGCTCATCGAGGTAAATTCCAACATGATCGAAAGTTTGCCCCTGCGATTTGTTGATAGTCATCGTGTAAGCTGGAATTAACGGGAACTGGCGGCGGTTGAGAACGAATGGTAAATTCGCGCCACTGGGGGCTAATTTCATTCTTGGCAAGAAAACAACATCGCCACGATTGCATTCAGATACAATTTGGCGTCCAAACTCTATCACGCGCATGATATACCACTGACGTAATTTACTACTTTCTATTAAAAAACGGAAATTAATTTGAAATATAGGATTAACATAATTTAAAATTTCTCGGGAATTATTGATCATAGCGAGATAAATTTTATATCAATCGATAGAAACTTTTATTTCACTATTTTCGAGTTATTCAATTTGAAATTAGAACAACAATTACTCTTTTAAATTCAAAATTACTGAAATTTAGGTTCTCCAACAATGAAATAATGCTGTTTAACGTCTCGCAGTGATATGGCGCGAGTTTTATTGTTGGTGATGTCAGAGCGTTACCGGAGGATCTGGGATATTATATTAATAATTAGACACAAAATAGTCCATGTCGAAAATAAATCGTCAATAGTCTAATAGTCCATGAGAACAGTTCATGATGAAGCCCATGAGAGCAGTCCATGATGTTAATAACTAATACTAGTTTAGTAGACCAAAGTAGTTTTTCCATAAACGCTCTTTGAAGCAATTCTCATATATGCTGAAATAGATATGCAATATACTGAAACCCTCTAGAAAATGATCATCAATTAAATGTTTCGCTATTTCAATTTGTCAAAATTTGCTACTTAAAATTGTTCACATAGAGATAAAATTAAAATCATTACAAAAATATCTGGCTTCTTAAGTTGGAAAGAGAAAAGAAGGCCAAAGAGATAAACATTGTCTAAAAGCTCCTAGAGGGCTTAATCAGGACCTTATGATAGAGCATTAAGATTGAGAAATGGGATACCAATTATAGAGCTGCTATTCCGATTAAAGAAAAATTTACAGTCGTGTTGCGCATTTTAGCAAGTAGAAGCTCATACATTAACCTCATTAAAAGTACAATACAGTAAACTCTCCCTACAGCGATATTCGTTACAACAATAAAATTTTGTGGTCCCGGTGAATTTGCATAGAACATAATGTTAATATAACGATATTCTGTACAGCAATAAACCTCTGTACAATATTTTTTTTTTAATCTCGACGCCATTTTTTTCCTCTGTATAAATATTACATGCAAACTGGTAATGACGAAAATTCCAAAAATGGCGATGTTTCAGATGGCTGAAGAATGTGTTTTGAGACTTCAAAAGTCTTTAACCCAGCTAGAAGAAAAAAAAGTGGAAAAATGTCTGGAATTAACATGGAGGAATTCTTAACACCGAACGATGATCTTTTGGTTTTTGAAGGAGTTACTGAAGAAGATAACCCATTTCGTCTAATTTCTAAAATGATGATGAAGAGAATGATGATACAGATACATCGCAATCTTTATCGACATCCCTTTATCGACTTTAATCGGGGTGGCACCAGTGGGGGGACTGGGGGTATCGCCCCCGTCGGGGAAAGGTTTTGTACCCCATTCACCCAAAAAGGTATTCAGCTAATAGATAAATAAAGATCTGGCTAAAATTTGATACCAATTTCATTACACTTCCCCCCCCGGCACAGAAAGTCGTGCCCCCCCCCCGTCGGGCAGACACTAGCGCCACTCCTGTTTTCAATCTATTCAGTCCCTACGGACAATTTTTTGAAGCCCATTATCCACCAACTGATGATCATTTTCGTGCATTAAACTCTATGGAAACCTTGTTAGTTGACTCAACAGTAAAACCAGCTGGAGTGTTGTCCCCTAAACTTTCTCGTATACTTCCCCGAAAAGGTGCCGTTTCCCCTTCCCCCCGTAGCTAAAGAAATTTGAACCTACTGTTACAAAGAACCCAATGACTAACAGAAGGGTTTTCATTATAGTGATTGAAAAATATCTACGTAAAGAATCAAATTCAAGGAGATACGTACCCATTTTCCGCTCTTACCGGCTCAAGGACAAACTGACGTAATTCGCTCCATAGCTTTAGTGTGCACAGCAGATTGCTTCCAGTACACATGCGCGTGGAGATGGCGGATTCTTTTCAAAAGTAAATTATACAGACCGACAGACAGTCAGCCCGTTGACGGATTTGGCCCAAACTTTGATACGGACCTACATTGATGATGATAAAACTGTGTACCAAATTTTATCCATCCTGCTATTCATGTTCTTGAGTTATAGTGTCCATATGAACGTGGACAGACAGACAGACTTCCCTTAGACAGATTTTGTCCAAAATTTGACAGAAACCTACCAATTATGTGTAAAGACCATATACCAAATTTCATCCTCGTAACTCTAATAGTTTTCGAGTTATTGAGTTCACACAGACAGACATAATTCCAAAATTGTGTTTTTCGGACTCAGGGAGGTCTAAAACGTGGAGATTCGTCAAAATCTCGAGTTCGAATTTTTTGAAAATTACAATACTTTCTCTTTGTATACTTCGTAAACGAGAAAGTAAAAATGAATAAGCAAACGAAAATATTGGATTTTTTTGATAAATAAGTTTCTCAGGTATGTTAACTATTTTATTGTATACCTGAATTTTCAAATTTTTGTATGCTCTCACAAACATCACTTCGGTGATGCTTTTTTCGCAAAATGTATATTGTTGTATTGTGTCCACATTAAAACAACCAAAATTTACCTTCTTCATATTGTAATTATATCGCCCTTCCATATAACAATACATCCCTCTATAACAATATCTTTATTTGGCCCCCAAAGTATTGTTGTAACGAGGTATTACTGTATGATTGTTTGCGCCAAAAATACAATATCATTGTTTGCGCCAAAGGTAGAAAAATATCAATGTTTGTGCAAGGTATTTGTGAGGCGTTGATAGAACTGTTCAAGGACAACATGAACGTATGTTCTTAAGAAAGTACGATTTCCTTGTGCAAGGTATTTGTGAGGCGTTGATAGAATTGTTCAAAGACAACATGAACGTATGTTCTTAAGAAAGTATGTTTCACGTTCCCTAAGATTAGGTGTCAACAATACACACTCTTTTTCCAAAGTCATCATATGGATTCAATAATCTCACAAAAAAGGAGCATTAACGTCTTCAGAGACGAATTTTTAAAAGTGAAAAAAGCGATGTAATTATTTTTATTACGATTTATTCATTTTATATTGATAGCAATTCAGTAAGTAAAAAAATGACGGGAGGCTGTATATTCAAACAGCCGCTGATGTTAAAGGCGTAGGACTACTTTACTCGCGTGACTCTTTTGTTTCTTGTAAGTTTTTAAGTTTAAGTAAGTGTTTTCGTAACTTCTGTTGTTACCCTTTATCCCTAAAATAAGACAATAGTTATGTTCTTAACGTATGTAGTTACCGAGATATTGAGGATGGCGTCACCAATTCATGCGTATTTTTGCCAAACTTTGCGACTTAATAGTCGCTGAACTACAATTTCGATTTTCAATTTTTTTTGTAACTTCTGTTGTTACCCTTTATCTCTAAAATAAGACATTAGTTATGTTTTTAACATATGTAGTTACCGAGATATAGAGGATCTTCCATACCAAGTTTTGTAACGTTTTGGCATGTGAATCAATTTCCTTCCTGAGATCCCAATGGGAGGAACGTAGTCCTACGTTAAAGAAGGGAAAATAGTAAATATGCACAAAAAATAATGCCCACATATGTAGTCATTGAGTATTAATGGTCAATTATGAATGAAAGGATTTCATGCACTCAGTGCAGGCAAGACGAGCACTCCGTTAGTCCGTGCCCCGGCACGGAGTAAAAAACCTTGGGGCTCAAAATTGTCAAAGCAAAATGAGAAAAAAAATTCGCAACGGAGTTTCTGAATTTATTAGCAAAGTTTCTGAAAAAATTCTAAAAACAATAAATTTCATGTACTTTTGAGCAGAAAACTTTCAAGGCACTACTCCAGTAATCTATATATATAAAAGGCAATGTCTGTGTGAGTTTTGCTCCAAACTTGAGCATTGCTTTAAGAATTTTACTGACTCTTCCAATAAGTGTTACATCCGGGGAACGTAGTGTTATCAAACTAAAAATAACCAAGAACTATTTGTGAACAATATCTCAAACAAGATTGTCAGAACTCACTATGTTAGGAATTGAGTATGAACTGAGTAGCTGTTTAGATGTTCCTGAATTAATTAGAGAATTATCTGAACTAAAAGCTCATAAAAAAGTTCGTCTGAATTATACTCCTGTTAGCTGTTGTTTTAAATGAAATAATTTAATTATTTAATTTCTGAACTTGCTGTAATTATTTTAAACGATACCTCATTTTTAATTACTTCCACTTTCATCGTAATAAGCGTACTTTCACTTCCACTTCGAGTCACGGGTCTTTCGGGAAAATCCCCTTCTTCCACTATATAACCTTTCTGCGCATTGTTAACTGACCTTTTTTGCTCTGACTTGAACTGCCAAGCGACACACGGCCGGTGTTGCTCGTCAGTATGATCATTAGGGTGGATCGAAAAGTATAGGAAAAATTTTTTTTTGGAAATTATTTTTGGCAGGAGGCGGGAAAGTTGTGTCTTAAGTATATTAGTTTATATAATTTTTTTTATTGAAATTCATTCATATCTTCCAGTGCTCCAAGTGCCCCCAAAATAGTTAAAAAT
>BGPR01035135.1:0-16126 GCA_013235015.1 Araneus ventricosus
AAAAACTCTCCGCGTCTGCGTAATTCTCTCTTTTCGTAATCATGTAATGCATTGAGCAGTCACGCCGTTTTTCGGCGTAATTCTCCACTCCTGGCCATGGATTTAATATTCTCCTAATATTTTAAACGTTTAATCTTAATATAATATTGAGTACTCTATAACTTATTTGATTTTGCTTATCTTCGAAATGGAATAAAATGTTTTAGACATTTAACGACTGCAATCTTCTTCAACTACCTCTACACTTCACTTAACGGAACAACGTTACATATATATAGGTAGATGGGGCCACTATTTTTAGAATAAGATTGCATCATTTAATTTTAAGATAGCGTTATATGATTTTAAGTATATTCTTATACTAAAATAAGTTACTATAATGAGTTTAAAATTAAATTTATAGTTTAATTTATTTATGATGTTTTAGTATGCTTAAATTAATAAAATAGTATGCTTAAAATTAATATTATGAAAAATAACATTTAAATAATGTGATGTTCAAACTGGTGATGAAATGAAGAATTTGTGGAAAAATCACTCTTTTAAGAACTAGAAAATCACCTGTCATGGTATGACGGGTGCAAATTGCATCTTCATTCGAGAGATTTCTCGTCAAATTTGACGTGTTCAAATAGATATATATATATATACGAGAGAAATAATTAACATTGGTTGAAAACAAATGAAATAAACATATGTTTTATGACGGGAAATATTTTTTTATTTACATATTTATTTTTTCAAAAAACCTCCATCTTGCTTTCCTTTCCTTTGTCATCCGCCGTCTTTTTGCTATAGGTTCTTCGACGGTATTCATCGTAAACCAGCGGGAGTGGTCTCCCCTAAACTTTCTCGTATACTCCTAACACATGTAGAGAAAACTAGAATAATAAAAGACGTCAAATAAACTTCCGTCGCAAGTAAACCAAAGTTGGAACCACGCGTGGTTTGAAGGATCAAAACAAATTCAAATCCCCTGCGCATTCTTCTGCGCAACAGGACCTGGCGAGACTCCCTAAATGTTTGCTTTCTTACAAAATCGCTCCAGAATTGGTTTTTGGCAAACTGCCAAGTTTCGGAGCGTCCGTTCTCTCTCCAATACGCACCAGTAGGCATGCGCAGGGAGTTAGTTTCAAAACTGAACAGGTATGCGATTATACAGACCGACAGACAGTCAACCCTTTGACGGATTTGGACCAAAATTTTATACGGACCTACATTCATGACGATAGAACTGTGTATAAAATTTTATCCATCTGGCTTTTCAAGTTTTTGAGTTATAGCGTTCTCATGACCTCGAACATACAGACAGACAGACTTCCCGTTGACGGATTTTGTCCAATATTTGATAGAAACCTACAAATTATGTTTAAAGACCACATGCCAAATTTCATCCCCGTAGCTCTAATAGTTTTCGAGTTATCGTGTTCACATACAGACACACAGACAGACATAATTCCAAAATTGTGTTTTTCGGAATCAGGGAGGTCTAAAACGTGGAGATTCGTCAAAATCTCGAGTTCGAATTTTTTGACGATTACAATACTTTCTCTTTGTATACTTCGTATACGAGAAAGTAAAAATATAGTAAACTAATTCATGATTGTAGTATTAAATTATAGTAACAAATATATACAAAATATGTACATAATAATTCAATAACCATGAATTTCTCAGCTTGTCAAACGTAAGTCAAAAGTTAAAATTTCAAAGGAATTCTTTCTCGAAATTCTTATCAAAAACAAACCACTTCTCTGATGTCAATGATATAATTTAAAATTTCTCTTGAACTATTGATCATAGCGAAATAAATTTTATTTTAATCGAGAGAAAATTTTATTTCACTACTTTAGAGTTATTAAATTTGAAATTAGAAAGCCAGTTACTCTTTTAAATTTAAAATTGCTGATATTTAGGTGCTCTAACAATGAAATAATGCTGTTTAACGTCTCGCTGTGCTATGGCGCGAATTTTATTGTTGGTGACGTCAGAGCGTTACCGGATCAGTGAGAGACAGATCTGGGCTATTATATTAATAATGTCAATTAAATTAAGTTGTCATCTTTAATTTCGGGAGGAACGAAAAAATAATGAAACTTTTTAATGTTATTAATTTATTATTTCTCGGAATTCTACAGAAAAACCTTAAAATAAGGCGTCAAATGAAATATAAAATATATCTTTTCATAGAATATTTAAATCTGTACATCTGTACGTTGATGTTACTATTCTTTATTCTTTCGTTTTCAGGTCTGTGAATTGTTTTCAGAATTCACCGTCGAAAATTTTTTCAAACCAAATATATTTCTTTGCATTGATTTTAGTTCCACATGCCAGAATCCAAAGCAGAATAAAAGATAAAACTCTATGTGGATCTGCCAACACATGCTGTAGTTCCAGTTGTACGATTTTAGAATTCTGTCGTCCGAGTTTTAGTGTGCATTTCTCTTCCCGGACTTTCTTTGACAAGTGTATCAAACCTTGCTATATAATTCTGCAAGGTGTCTTTAAAGTTATCTGTCGTGTGTCGAATGTCAGACATAAAAAACATTGCTTTTGACAACTCGGTTGCAACAAATAACAAAAATGTCGAACTGAAAGAAAATCTATTCCTACAACGTCTCATTAAATCTGAATCTTTCGTTCTAAAATTGAAATAGGCAGTAGTTTATAATGCTTAAAATCATATATTTAAAATAAAAAATAACTGTACCAAATTATATAATGTGCTCTTGATTAAACTTTGAGTTAGAAAACAGAGATTCCTACAAATATTCCCTGTGTTTTCCTTAAAGAAACTGATGCTATTTCCGCATTACGTAAATACATTAAGACCTAAAACATGTTTCTTTCAAAATATTTATATTACATTATATGTGATATTACAAATCAAAGCCTAGCATTTTGCGGTAAAGTGCTCTGAATTGCTTTGATCTTTATTATCTATAATTCAAGCATTATTTTTAAAACTATCTTTTTCATAGCTTTTATTCTAAATACAGAACTTTATTGCTGAAAAGGTTAATTTCTTTGCTTGAAATAAAAAATGGCAATACACTGGTTTCTTCATTCTAAGATAATTGTAGCGCACCGTGCTACACCATCTCACTCTGATGTACATAAGCCAATGTCCACGTCTGGACATTGAGAATTCCTTTTGTCTAGTGGTTAAGATTCGTGACTCGGGACCCAAAGGTCTCCGGTTCTGTCCCGCCGCCAAATAATAAAAGAAAGTCAAAGCATTGTTCTAAAACTTACCTGTAAAGCCACTGCAACAAATTTGCCTTGGTCTTTGATATATATGTTACGGTTATTGTGGATAATCATTGAGGTAATTATGCATAATAACCGATGAGTATACATAATTACCAAATAAACCGGTTAAAGTGGAGAATTTATCGCGTTGCCCGGTTATTATGAATAGTTACCAATGAAGTTATTTTCGTTTTTTTTTTCTATTTGAAAATTTGAGGTGTGTGTGTCACAGTTAAAGGTTAATCACTTAAAGTTAAATCTTTTCGAAACCAAAGTATGTGTGTGTTGTCTCTACTCTGTTTCTTGTTTGAAACATAGACTTTCAACCGCGCTGGCGATGCCTGAGGTATCTAAAGTGGTCAACTAACAGATTTTTTTAACTTATAAAAAACATCCTACGGCTTCGCTGACAGTTGGAGCCGGAACCTAGTAGTCTCGCTAGCTCACTGAATGTAAGGAATATGCGATTTTTAATTATTCAAATGAAGCAGGAAAAATTGTGCTCGCAATGCCAGTGGCATCTAAAGTGAGCGCCGGGCGGATTTTTTTTAAGTTTAAAAAACATCCTATGGCTTCGCTAGCAGCTGGAGCAGGAAAGTGGTAGCTTCGCTTGCCCATTAAATGTTGGAATAATTTTGCTTAGTCCCTTCCGGTAAGATTTAATCATAGTATGTTGCTGTATAGCATGAAATCCAATGACGTACTATACACGTAATTTTATCGGAAGGGGTAACTAATCACACTTATCTATGAATTTTATCAATCAGATCACATGACCATGTAATTAATCACATTGACAAAATTTCATTGGGAATTATTCGTAATAAACGGTTAATGTGATAAATTCTAATAAATTATCCGCTTTAACCGGTTTATTTGGTTATTATGGATAATTACCGGTGATTATCCATAATAACCGATTATCTACATTAACCGTAACATATATATAACATAATCCTCGGCATAACAAACGGTATTGATCTTATAAGACTAAATAACATATATAAATTGATTAAAAATATATCCATAGTATTTGTAAATCATTAACCAATTGTCTTAACATATGCAACATGAAGAAAAACAGACACCTTCCTTTAGAGCTTCGTTTGTCAATTCATTTAATCATAAGATCTATGGAAGATGCTTATGTCAAAACTCCGACAAATGTTGAAACAGAATACTACAAATTTGAGATTTTGGTTGAAAATCCAGATGGTGCATTGCAGTTGTGGTGATTCAGCCAGTGTAAAGTATTATCTAGCTAGAAAATCACCCGTCATGGCATGACGGGTGCAAATTGCCTCTTCATTCGAGAGATTTCCCGTCAAATCTGACATGTTTAAGTAGATATATATGCGAGAGAAATGTTTAACATTGATTGAAAACAAATAAAATAAACATGTTTTATGAGAGGAAAGATTTTTTTATTTACATTTTATTTATATGTTTCTTTATTCAAAAAACCTCTTGGTAAACAACATTCAGTGTGAAGTATTTTTCGTTGTTTAACAATTTTCCTTGCACTTCAGATGTCTTTGTGCAAATTTTAACGTTGCCAAAAAATATTATCAAATTATATCATCACGATTGCACTAAATAATGAGATGCATCGTGGCGTCCAAACTGTATCACGCGCATGATATACTACTGACGTAATTTACTATCTTTTATTAAAAAACGGAAATGAATTTGAAATATATGATTAATACAATTTAATATTTCTCGGGAACTATTGATCATAGCGAGATAAATTTTATATCATTGGATAGCAAATTTTATTTCACTATTTTAGAGCTATTAAATTTGAAATTAGAACACCAATTACTCTTTTAAATTTAGGTTCTCTAACAATGAAATAATGCTGTTTAACGTCTCGCAGTGCTATAGCGAGAGTTTTATTGTTGGTGATGCCAGAGTGTTACCGAGAGATAGATCTGGACTATTATATTATTAACGCCTCACCATTCGAAAATGGCCTAAGCAAAGTTCTGCTTGAAAGGTCCATTTTAGTTATTTCCTTCTCGTTTGTTTAGCGAAATTCTAAATATGAATTATTGGTGTTTAAATGGTGTAGGGATGATTCACTCACCCTTTTTTGCTTCCTGGGCAAATTCAGTCATAATCTAACCCCAATTCATACTTTAGATTCCCTAAACAGGTATCCACAACTGTCGAATAAAACAGGACATTATACAAAAATAGAAAAAATTAATTTGATCAGTAACAGAGATCTGATAGTAGAATGTCTTGCAAGAGAAGTTATTCTATTGAAAAACGCTATACAAGGTCATTTTTATCAAAGGATTTATACAATAAAATCAAAATTATTATTATACTGTTATTACAAACTGATAAATATATTCTCACGCGAGTGATTTTTATAACATAACATAACATAACATAAACATAACATAAGTCAACATAACATAACATAACATAACATATATAACATAACATAAATCATAACATAACATAAACATAACTTATAACATACATATATAACATAAACATAACATAACATAAATGCATAGCATGCATAGCTAACAAACTAACATAACATAACATATATAACATAACTAACATAAAAACTAACATAACATAAATATAACAAACATAACATAACATAGGCTAACATACATAACATAACATAACATAACACACATCTCCATGCCCCTGCAACTATAACCATATAGTTTATTTAAGCAGTGACGTCATGAAGGGGAAGAAAAATCACAACACCCGAGGGGGACCTCTTTAAAACTCGACATTCTCTACACCGCTGTCTAATTAAAAGAAACACCAAAAGTTTACAAAAATTTGCAGAACACATTACAACGATTGCATTAATGCTATACATTATAAAATATGTAACACAGGTAAAAATAAAACCTTGAACCAAACCAATATACAGTTATGAAATAGCTGAAAATAATAAAAAACTAAATTCAATCGAAAAACTATAACGAAGGTAAAAAAATACATTTAAAAATACAAAATGATGGAACGAAGGGGAATTGGTCTCCCCTAAACTTTCTCATTGAATTTCTCTAAGGGAATTGTAGATATCTTTCTCTCTTGATACTCTCGTATGAGAAAGCTAAACAAAAAAAAAACAAACAAACCTGAACTGCAAAATATCTGTGCACAACTCAAAAAAATATTACTTTGGAGCAGCGCATAAAATAGGAATCAATGAATACTAAGGATTCTGAGGATGAATTCGAGAAAACAATTTATATACTCACAACTGCAATCAATTGCAAAAGGGTGAATGAGAAGATTTGCCAAATAATGAGATCGGTTTGATTGTTGTAAATAAAAATTGTCAACATGATGTGAAAATATATTTATTGTTGTAATAAAATTCTCAATCCATTACAATAAGAATTCTACAAGCAAACACACGCATGAGATCGCATTAAAAGAAATTGAATAATTGCAATTTGAATGCGCTCTTTTATTTGGATGGCCCCAAACTTTATACGGACCTACATTCATAAGATAAAACTGTGTACTAAATTTTATCTATTTGCTATAAGTTTTGAGGTTATAGCGTTCCATGACCTCGGTCATACAAATGCGATTCAATAGTTGACGGATTTTAGTCCAATATTTGATAGAAACCAGAAATTATTTTAAAGATCACTACCGAATTTCCATCCCCGTAGCTCTATAGTTTTCGAGTTATCGTGTTCACACACAGATACACACACAGACAGATCATACAGAATAATTCCAAAATTGTGTTTTTCAGACTCGGGAGGTCTAAACGTGAGAGATTGCTTTCAAAATCTCAGTCTCGAATTTTTTGACGATTACAATATCTTTCTCGGTGGTTTGTATACGCGATCCAGTAAGATGAAAAAACAAATGTAATTACAATAATAAAAATAAACATAAAATATTGCACAGAACAGAGATGGGACGTACATTGTTTCATATAGAAGGAAATTGAGAGAAATCAAAAATTATTTTTACTTCAAGAGCGGTTATTTATCATCTTAACTTCAACTGTTCCACAAATTTCCTCCCTTGAACGCCATGTCCAAGACATATACAGCCACAGTTATGCAAATTCCCTAAGTCAAAATGTAGCTCGTTTTAATTCCTTTGATTTCTATTCTCAAGGACAATGCAAGGGTTGAAAATAATCTTTATTTTTTTATGTTTTACTACAATTTTAAAAAAGCTTTTAAATATATCTATAAAAAATTAAGTTATTTTCTACGATCTTTTGATAATTTTCTAAATAGAATTAAAAAAGAAAAACAAGAGAACAGAAATTTTTCCTGAATTTAATTTTTTTGCTTTACGTTTTCTTATTTGGTACAATGTTCCAAAAAAGCGAATTAGTAAAATCTATGCTTTAAATTTGAAGTGAGTGTTGCTACAGTATTGCTTTCTGGAAAACAATTTATGATAAATTCAAAGAAAAAATTCCAGTTTTAAGGAATTATTTTCAAAAACTAGAATTAACGCTTTATCGTCGCTATAATTACACAGTTCATAAAAAAATTGATTAGTCTGTATGAAGAACAACGCAAATGGCGATTCAGTTGTTATACTTATACTGTATAGAAATGTCTCTATTTCTGCAGAAATATATCGTATGGTGTGATTCCATTGGCATAATCCTCCAAGTTTTAATCTGAAAATAATTATGCTAAAGCTAAATTTATCTGCGATTCAGTGAGTAGCAACTCAACATAGAAACCTCCTAGAAAAAAATTCCGCTGGGTTCATCTTCATTAATTTTCGATCAATGAATTTTGAATTTTTATAGTAATTATTTTCAACAAACTTAGGAGGTAACGTTTATCGTCTTCAAAAATAATAATAGAGTGTCAAGAATAATAAACCAAATGCGTAATTGGAGTTATACTTCATAAGTGTAAATGTCTCTGCAGTTCTGCAGAAATATCGTTAGCATGGCGTGATTCATCTGGCAAAATCCTCCGGGTTTAACGAATAAATCGAAATTAATGCTGCTAAGAATTCTATCTTGCGCTCTTCGGTGGTAACTATCAACATGGCAAACCCTAGAAACATTGGCAGATATCTTCTTGAACTTAATTTTGACCAATGAATTTAAGGAAATTTTAGGAATTATTTTCAACAAAAGTTAAAGATAACGTTTACTCGTTCAAAATAATTTACAGTTCTAAATATTGTACTTGGCTTTGTATGTAAACGAATATGAAGTAGTAATTCAAAGTTGTTATACTTCATTATTATAGAAAATGACTGCAGTCTCTGCAAATATCGTTAGAATGGCGTGATTCATTGACGCAATCACTCCAAGTTTAACGAAGAATAAATGAATTAATGTTCTTCAAAAGAATTTATCTTGCGATTCAGTGCGTAGCTATCCAAATCATAGTAAAGCCTAGAAAATTTGCTGAGTTCTTCTTGATTTAATTTTTGATCCAATGAATTTCTGCTTCAATGGGCCCACGTCCAAATGCTATTGACAGGAAAAGGAAGAAACAAAAAATACAGAAAAGACAAATGATAAAACGAAAAAAAGTTTTAATTACTGGCAAGGATATCGCTTTTTGGCCAAAGAGAAAAGTAATGAAGAGAAGTTTTTTCCTCATCAGGAAGATTCACTAAATCATGCCAATGTCTATCTCTTTATTTGACGTAAGAGCTCTAAGAGATATAACATATTTATGTAATTTGCAGTGATTATTTTGTTCAAGTGCTTAAACATCGGTAAATCTTTAATTATTGATTCTTTACTTCATTATTTCTGTTTCTAGAGACTATAAATTGCCAGTTTGCTGAAATAATTCAATGTTCAGTGGTTTTCTGTGACGGGAATTATTTATTTTTTATGTTCTTTATTTTATTTTAAATATGTACGACGGAAATATTTTAAAGACATTTCATAGTTTTATGTCTAATAAGAACCAGACAGGGCAAAGTTCAATAATTGGTCTTGCCGTACTTTCAGAAATGCTGCGAGAAAGTATAACATTTAAATAAAACATATATGCCACTACTCTGCCTGGTATTTTAGAGGCACTATTTTTGGGAAAATTGATGGTAAATGCGCTTGTATATGATAAATTATAATGAAAGTGAAATGTCGTAATATTTCTCTTACAAGATGTTGCCACTACTGAGTTCTTGATACAGGATTAATCCTTGCTGAACAGAGAGTTTGTAAAACGCGATTTCGCAAAACGCGTTAAGTTATGGTAGTTCCATTTAATCTCTTATCAGAGCTAGAATTTTATCCATATGTGGGTACGGGTTGAACCTTTGCGATGATTATTTCTGCAGTGAAACTACACATTAAGTACTTTTTTACTGCGCATGGAAGAAAAGCTAATGCAATTTTCTTTCATAACTTAGAGCCAGATATATAGCAACCTATATAAAAATTCCTGTTCAATACCGTTAGTATTTACAAAGATACCGGCATTACAAAGAGCAAATTGTCTTTGATCTCTAAGAAAATAAATGCTGAGGGGTTGTAGCAAAAATTGATATTTTTAAAATTGAGATCTTCGAAATTAATATTGAATTTTAAGAAGGTTGAATATCCTGAATATTCAAGGTATATTGCATAAATTAAATACATAATTTAAGATTCGCGTTTCTACGATAATAATTTATTCGAGGAAAAAATAACCCATTACATAATTTGGGTTATTGTGAGAACCCACAAATTTCTTGAAAATAAAATTATTTAATTTTTTTCTTACACTTTATTATCAGCTACACGTCCTAATACTACATTTTAGAATAAATTTAGTAATTTTCAAAACGAAGCATGCACTGCACTTCAAGTGTTAAAGGTCCAGAATTGTCTCCGAAATTGAAGTCAAAGAAGTGTACTACATTGCGAAGCAGCCTGACGAAATATTTTCGAACTGAAGAATATGAGTAGTCACAGCAGAAAGGGCCAAGTCACAATGATAAATAGTCACATGACTCTTGAAAGCGATTATTCAATCGTTCTAACTGTCACTCCTAGGTTCTCTCTCAATCTACTTCTCGTTTTAAGACCTTACAACCTATTTACTGTTCTTGTTGTTGATCGTGGACAATTTACGCTGATTCATCTGTTACTGAGGATGGTGCAGAAGAACGATTGAAGGTACTTCCAGCGTGGCGATTTACCAATGGGTTAATACCAGATGGTTTTTCATAGTGCCTGTTTAACGTTGAGTCAAGACTGTCTAGGGGCCATTGCTATTCCTTCCATGGACCCTCCTTCCAGGATTAATGGGTTTGTCTCGAAGTTTCAGGTGGTTCAAGTGGTCTCATGTTGTTTTATGCTCTGTCTCGTAAATTATTGACGACAACTCGCTCCGTGTCTATCTTGAAATTTTTCAGTCTTAACGTCTCAGTTTGATAATTGAGTATATCGAAAAGTATTACAGGCGATTTAATATTTCATTTTACAGTGTCAAAAATGTTCAATATAATAAGATGCTAAATCTACTGTTCGAAGAATGTTCTTGAAAAACCTCAACTATGAAAACACCCTTACTGCTCGAACTATTAAAACTTGATCGAAGCCAATGATTATTTACCATGTCTTTAAACTCAAAATTACTACATCACAACCTGAAAAGCAGAGTGAGACAGCAAGCTAGTACATTGAGTAGAGCTTTGTGGTTTGTGTTTGAGAGAAATAAAAACGGATCATCAAATCTTGTACAATACGTAGGTGCAATAGTAGTATACTTTGTTAAGCTCCTCTAGCTAAAAGTTCCAGTGTCTTGAATTGACGGTGATGACAATGATAGGAAACAAGTATTGAAATCTTTTTTTTACAATCTTAGTTGTATTATACTATTTTTAATATATACTTCTTAAACTCCTTTTCAGAGCCAATATGTTAAATCTACATTGTTTTCTGATTACAAGTCATAATTTTAGATTTTGCAAATAATATAAGAATTTAATTTTCATGCTTAATCATGCTAAGAATTCTATCTATGTCGTTCAACTGGTAAAACCCAAACATAGCAAACCCTAGAGACAACATCTAGAGTTCTTCTTGACTTATCATTCTTGATCAAATGAATTTAAGGACTTTTAAGGTATTTTCAACAAACTGGGTAAAAGCGTCTTACATACTATGCTAATTCTAAAAATTACATTAGGCTGATATGAAGAACAACCCAAATGTAAGTCTTTCATTCAGTTGTTATCTTCATAATTATAGAAATGCCCCCCTCTATTTCTGAAGAAATCATCGTAGCATGGCGTGATTCCATTATACAATCCTCCAGTTTAAAAATAAACCTAAATTTGTGTTAAAGGCTCTTATCTTCCGATTCAAAATGGAATAAAATCTAAACATAGCAAACCTAGAAAACATCAGAGTTCTTCTTGCTAATTCTTTATTAATGAATCTATAGGACTTTTTTAAGGAATTATTTTCAACAAAACTTAAGAATAGAATTTATCAGTCCCAAAATAATAGAGTGCCAAGAATAACAACCAAATCAAGTGACATTGAGTTATATTTTCATAATTATAGGAAAATGTCTGCAGTTCTGCAGAAGTATCGTTATGATGGCACTTCATTGGCACAATCCTCCAAGTTTAAAGAAATAAATCAAATTCATGCTTAAAGAATTCTATCTTGCGATTCAGTGGTAGCAAATCCTAGAATAATTCCGTTGATTTTTTCTTGACTTATTTTGATCAATGAATTTAAGGGTAATTATTTCTTAATAAAACTTAGAGAATAACGTTTATCGTACCATAATAGTAAAGTTCAAAATTGCATTAGCTGTATGGAAGAACAACCATAATGCTTAAATTCAGTTGATACTTCATATATTTTGTATACATTGTAATTACCTTTTTCAAGAAAATAATAGATTAAAATCGTCATTGTTTTTCGTTTCATAATTTTAGATTTTGCTACCATAATATAAAAATTAATTTTCACCTTGATGGAGATTGGCTTCTTTCTGAGTGGGTCTCTTATTACTATAATGAAGTAACTAAACTGCAAGGAGTAAAAAATTAATAAACTTTTGGTGTGTCGTAAAAGAATTTTGACACGCGCCTGCCTTCGTTAAAAATTCCCTTTAGCGCGCCTGCTAGGAAGGTTAACACTTTACATTAAATCTGTTGGAATTGAAGCTTTTCTGATGTTTCCATGAGAATAAGATCACACAGATAATCTAGCTTCACTACTATTACATATTATATTAAAAATTTTGCTTTCCGAGCTATCTTCTTAAAAGCTTTCCTGAAATAAAAAAAAATATAAAAATTTGAACTATGTAAAGAACTTCAATATCAAAACCAAAATTTAAGCTTTTTAATACACCTAATAAAGATTCTTAGCGCGCAGCTGAAGGTTAAAACTTACATTTTAACCTATAGCATGTGAATTTTTCTGATGCTCTATGAATAAAAGATTATACAGACAATTGCTTCATCGTTAAGCAAACTTAAAGATTGGGCTTTCACCTATTCTTAGAAGCTCTCAAATAAAAAAAAAATAAAAAAGGTCTGAACCTTTAAGAATAAAAACACAAGAATATCAAAACCAAAAGGTTCAGATTTTTTAATACAATTTTAAAAAAAATGGTATAAGAATGTCTTTTTTGTTTGTTGTTTATATTCGAAAAGAAGAATGTATCTTGCATATTATTCTGAAAAAATTGAGAAGCTCTTTATAAAATTTGTCTTGAATTAGAAATGGATCGAAACAAAAATCTTTCGAAATTAATTGAACATTTTAAAGTTACGCTTATGATTTTAGGTAGTTGGGATTTATCTTTTTATCGATCAAATCTTAACACCAATTTTCAAACTTAATCAACTGTACTTAAGGTCGCGTATGGTAGCCCTTATTAAACATCCTAGCACGCTAGCACTATAATAGTAATACAAAATTCATATAAATAAAAATTTATGTTCATAACATAGTCTACTTTTATTAATTAAAAAAAAAAACCGAATTAACGGAAACATTCAACATGTGAGAAAATTAAAATAAACCTAATAATTAAAATAAACATAGAAAACTAGGAAAGAATGTTGTTTGGCTACGCAAATACAATTATCTTATTGTCAAATCTATATTTACATTTGAAACAAAATACTTAGTATTTTAAAATGTAGTAATATTATCGCTACAGTAATATTTTCTTTTACTCAAACGTTTGCTTCTTTTTAAAGTAATTACTCAGTTTCCCTCAAATCCATGTTATTGATTAAAGTAAGTCAAATATTTCTGAAGATGTTTATTCTCACTGAAAGAATGTGAATGTTTCATAAGGTAGCAAGTAATTGTATTAATGGAGGTAATTGTAGACTTGATCTCGCAAAAAAATTGTGCTTGATTTCTGGCTATATTTGCACTCAATTAATAACGTTATCGGAAGATATAATTGACTTAAATTGATCTGAACTCTTTTATGTGAAATAATTAGTGTTTTACGTCAACAAGGAATTGAAGCTGGATTATGCTGTTGGACGTTATCGAGTGAAGAAACCTTGAGGCGCGTGGCTGATACTAAGCGAGTGCTTATTTTTATTAAAAGTTGGATTTATTTTATGAAAAAAATGAGCAATTAGCCTAATATAAATATCTTTTAATTCTGTGGATATCTATTTCAGAGAAATTTAAGACTCATATTTGAATAAATCTATAATTTTAAATATCTGGGTTTTCTTCATGCGAACTAGGGTGTTACACCGCGGGTTAGTGTTTGCTGTCGTACCAATCTTTTTGACGTCAACAACTTTACTTTTCTTTGTATGGATATTTAAATCGCTTGCATGTATTTTTAATTGGCGTCTTTTTTTTTATTTTTAGTGCACAAGGACAAGTTCTGTCCAAGCTATCTCATTCCTCAATACACAGTTCTGCGATGCAAAAAATGTCTACAAAACTATTCAATGTTTTTATAGCATTTTAGATGCTAATATTGAAATAATATTTCCAAAATTCCATCAGTACTGTTTTATCACAGGTCTAGTTTGTACAAAATTTTCTATATTTAAGAGACAAAACAATATTATTTGTATGATTTTTAAATAATACTTCTCCTATATAATCCTTACAAGAAAGAATAAACTATTCAACAGAAATACTAGATACAACGATACTGTCAGATACCACTCTGAAAATTCCTCTACAAGATAAAATTTGTGGTCCGTGAATTTGCTAGAAACATAATGTTAATCTCCTCCAATATAACGATATTCTGCACGCAATAAACCCTTGTACAACAATGTTCTTTTTAAATCACCACCATTTTCTTCCTCTGTAACAATATTTCTGCTCTTCAAATATATGATAATATGATACATCGTCATTGACCAATGCAAAACCTTGACATTATGCATTAAGGACTCGAAGCAAACTGACATCGTGCATTAGACTCAAAAGCAAAAGCTTGACATCGTGCATTAGACTCCAAGCAAAACCTTGACGACGTATTATGACTCAAAGACAAACCTGACATCGTGACATTAGACTCAAACAAACCATGATATCGTGCATTAGACTCAATGCAAACCTTGACAGACGCATAGACTCAATGCAACCTTGATATCGGCATTAGACTAATGCAAACCTTGAGACGTGCATTGAGATCCAATGAAACCTTTACATGTGCATTAGGACTCAAAGCAAACCTTGACATCCTATTGTTGACTCAATGCAAAACCTGCACATCGTGCATTGAGACTTCCAAAGCAAAACCTTGATATCTTGTATTAGACTCAAAGCAACCTTGACATCGTTTGCATTAGACTCCAAAGCACAAAACTTGATATCTTGTATTGTGACTCAAAAGCAAAAACCTTGACATCGTGCATTAGACTCAAAGCAAACCTTGCCATGGATCGTGCATTGTGGACGGCAAAGCAAACCCTGATATCTTGATTAGGACCCAAGCAAACCTAGACATCGTGCAATAATAGACCAAAGCAAAACTTGATATCTTGTATTAGACTCAAGCAAACCTGACATCGTGCATTAGACTGCCAAAGCAACCTTGACATCGTACATTAGACTCAAAAGCAAACCTGATTCATCCTTGTATTTAGACTCAAAGCAAACCTTGACATCGTGCATTAGACTCAAAGCAAAACTTGATATCTTGTATTAGACTCAATGCAAACCTTGACATCGTGCATTAGACTCAAAGCAAACCTGATATGGTGCTATGTAGACCTCAATGCGCCTTGACAACTGCATTAGACTCAAATCAAACCTTGACTCGTGTATTAGACTCAATACAGAAGCATATCGTGCTTGAGCTCAATACAAACACTTGACAACGTGCATTAGACTCCAATGCAACCTTGATATCGTGTATTAGACTCAATGCAAATCTTGTCATCGTGCATTGAGACTCAACGCAACCGTTGGTTAAGTTGATCAATAGTTAAAAATTGAATAAGTACAAACGAAAATATTGAATTTTCTGATAAATAAGTTTCTAGTATGTGAACGGTATTTTATTTTATATCTGAAATTTCAAATTTTTTGTCTTTTAATAATCATAACACTTTGGTGATGCGTTTTTGGAAAATGTATATTGCTTGTCTATTGTCCAACATTAAAGATAATGCAGTGTATTATTAATCGAATGTTTATCCCTCGATAGAATACATTAGCATCCTCTTCAACAATATTTTTATTTGGTCCCAAATTATTGTAATATAGCGCAGTGTATTTCCATTTTATTTATTTAT
Organism: Araneus ventricosus; assembly: GCA_013235015.1. Lineage (NCBI taxonomy): Eukaryota > Metazoa > Arthropoda > Arachnida > Araneae > Araneidae > Araneus > Araneus ventricosus. The sequence goes on from BGPR01035135.1 coordinate 15,949, forward strand.
AATTTTCTTCTAAATTGTTAAACTGATCGTTAAACACAACAGTAAAGCCAGGTAAAAAGTGTTTTAAACCAGATCACTAGCCCTGTTGGTTAATGTCTATGTCTCCCAGACTCAATTTCCTTCCAGCAGCCTTCCCTACTTCCCCATCATTGTCTTTCTTAAGAGCAATACATTAATA
>BGPR01035136.1:0-16126 GCA_013235015.1 Araneus ventricosus
TTGATATTATTGATAAAATCTTCGAGTAAAAATATGCAAAGCAAAACTAAAATAACTTTAAATCATCTTAATAAGATCTATAGTTTTAAATTCCGTGTAATATTTAAAACTAGTTTTTTAAGATTAACAGAAAATTGATGGTGATGGACCTCTTATATTTAGAAATTATACTAAGCCAAGGAAGCATTTTTATTTTCATGGAGAATTTTTTTAATGATTCCACTCTAATTTACTAGTTACGTATATTTTCAATAACTAATAGATAATTTTAAATCCTCAACTATCGACCATATTTAAGGCTGATTACTTTCTTTGCAAATCAAGAGTAACTTCAATGTATGAAAGTGAAAAGCAAATTATTTAAATGTGCTTTATTCAAATATAAAATTCAATGGCAAGAAATAGGTTTTTTTTTATGAAAGAATTCTTGCCTTTAACTTATTATTTTTACTTTTTGTTTGTCACATTGTCACATTTTCATTATCACTAATACATTATTGTCACATGTAATGAATATTGTCACATTTTGATTATCACTAATACATATTCTGTATATATTTCGAATTACCGTTTTGTTACTTTTAACTTTTATTCAGACGTGGTAAACTACAATTTCCACTAAAATTTGATCTTAATATTAAACCTTTCTTTTTAAATATTTCGAACAGTCAATCAAAACTTTATTTCTTACGTTTTAAATGAAAAATTCAAGTAATAATCATTACGAAGAAACTTAAAATGGTTTGTTATTCTAAGTTGGAATACAATTAACCAAATGAATGTCGTTGAAATGAGGCCAGTTGGCGAGAAACTGCTTTTTAAACGTTCGCCAAACACAGATTTTTAGGTGATCCGAGGCTTAGCAAACCTATTTCGTCGTATAAGTAAATGTTGGGCAAAGTGCAAAATCTTGTCCCGGGCCTGTAAAGGGTGCGATATATTTTAGTCACCGCTGTGTGTCAGTCGTTTGGTGTCACTTTGTCCCCGACAGGAGTTAAAGACAGACAAATGATCTTTTTTTAAGGAAGAATAATAGCCCCCGCGTATTCTTTTCGCGCTTTTCGAACCTTTTTCTTTGGATTTTCTTTACCTTAATTTTCATTCCATGATTTGAAGCCAAGTTTTATTTCGGGAAGGACGAGTGATGCTGAAGAATGCCCTTAAGTAAATCTCGATAATGGTGCATATTTGTATCTGCTATTTAAGTTTAAAATCTATAGATCTGGATAAACTAAGTCATTACTGAAACAATATTTCTCTGATTATTTCGAGTTCGAATTCAACTTCCAGAACCTTTTAGAAATCCAGAAGAATTTCAAACATGGATTTGGAATGATTACAGGGAAGACAAGTTCGCTTCAGATTACATGTGGAATGTGTCTTGCAACAAAAACAATTCAAAACACAGGGTGTGAACTCATCAGAAATAAATGATTTATTACTTTAAAGGTTAGAGTTTTATCTTTGTAATGTAAGAACCCATATTTCCTTGTTTTGTTATCAGAGATCAATACCTTTGAATTTTTTTATCTTTTGGTTATGTTTTTGTGCTCCATTAAGCTTGCATCTTAATGACTGTTGTTGGAGGATTTAGAATAATTATATTAACGTCCTGTTTTGAAACAACGCGAAGGCTGTTTGAGACGGATCTCGTAATTTTGAACCGTGGTCAGATGACGAATACGATACCTGAACCAGCACCTACCTCTCCAAACTTACATGTCACAACAGCAGAAGAGTATTTGACACTCTGTGTCTGATTTAATGCGTACCAGGCCCACGGCCAGTGGCGGGTTTTCGCACAGGCGCTACAGGCGCTCACCTCGTGTCTCGTTGGGGTTGGGCCTCAAAACAGTTTAACTCCGGTGGCCTAATAATGACAAAATACGCCATTGCCCACAACCTTACATGTTCTTCGGTAGAATCGGGTTTTAAACTCGGAATCGTTCAATCTCGAGAACGAAATCTTACCACTAGGCCACCGCTGTCCTTTGTTGCAGGGGGTGGGGTGGGAATCTTCGAACAATGCAAAATGCACTTCCCTGTCTTTTGCTGAATATTATTTAATTGATTAGGCTCTTCCTTCCAAAAAAGAAGAATAAACCATTCTGAATTGAAAGATGAAATAATATAGCAGCTTGATTACCCTTACAAGAGACATATTTTTCGATTAGCAAGTTAAAATGCTGCTTCTAGCACAGAACGCCTTTATTCAACTTCGGCTGCTTTTGTGTCCAGAAAGTTTCTTCGCTACTCCAAGTACATACCTACATGAGAAAATGAGACGCAAACATTAAGCATCAATTGAAGATAAATAGCAGTATGCGAAGGAGCCAAAAATCGGGGATGTCCAGGATAATTTTGCAGTCTGGTCACTTCATCTTGACATACAATACGAGCATGCATCTAATGCAGATTAATAATATTCAAAGAAATTATCAAAATGAATGACTATTATTAACTGAAAAGGTTGACCATATTCTATGTAAGTAAAAGAAATAATATATTAAAGCAGTGGCGAATTTTGTATTGTCGTGACAAATGTCAAACCTCAAAGCTTATATAAACCAAAAGACTTTAACTTTACAGACTTTACTTACTTGGCAATAAGACTCATAAAGAATACTACAATACTTTCAATAATTTAATAAAAAATACAATAAAATAACTAGCCAAAAAGTGTTTTCGACTGCGTCGACGCTACAAGTACGAGTGGAACGACTAAAAAAAGTAGGAAAATTTTCGAGCCTGTCAAGCCAGAAGGCAATGTTAACACGTTTTTATTATTATTTTTAAAAAATAGGAAATTAAGAACAAACATTTGTAGAGATTTTAAATAAAATCAGGAATTCTGGTTTTGCTCTGGGGGGCTGTAGCCCCATAGCCCCCCTGGATTCGCCTCTGTATGAAAGGAATTGTGTATTGTAAACAAAAGGTTGATAAGAGAAATTATTCAGAAACTCAGATTTTAAAATCAAATGTAGTTCATTATTTTTAAAATTTCTCAATGTTAACTATTTACTTATGGTAGAAAACGGAGCAACTCGAAACGTTTTATTCAAAGCAATATCATTTTTCAAATCCAAGATAAAGAGTCTAAACCCGGAAATGTCTTAGTCAATCAGAGTCGATTGTTTACTTTAGTTAAAAGGAAGAAGTTTGATAATAAAATGAAAAAAAATATAATTTTAATTTATTTTTATCAATAATAAAGTTAAAAGGTTTAACGTGATAAAAAAAACCCAATCTTATCGTAGTTCTCAATCTCCAATATGCTTGCTTCAACAGCATTATCATTCGAAATGTTTTCATCATCGCTAGAGAAAGTTGACTCCCGTTATAAAGAGAAAAAAAAAAAGATTTTATGTGCTGAAATTTCAGAAATAAAATTATAAAATAGTTTAGCAAGAAGGAAGGCTAGAATTATAGACTGTTATGTTCAATTAATTCTCACAGTAATTAGATATAAAATGTCGTGTCATTGGGCATAATATATTGTTGAGCACACACCCAGAATAATTAATTAGTTAAAATTAGCTTTGATTCGTAAATTATTCTGGGTGTATCTCAGTTTTATGACCTTAACTTTGACCTAAGTTTGATGAATCAAAATATTATGGAAAATACATGGATAGTTCTTGTTTCAATATATTTTCAAAGTATTATTGAACAACACCTGAAAATTTTAGTGGTGGTTGGATAGTAAATTTCTATTTAGCTTTAAGAAGTGAAAATGTAGTATATTCTCATTTTGGAGATCAATGTACCGTCTAGCAAATGACTCATTCAACATGGAGGAAAATGGGCTTCTGAATATGCAGGTCCTATTTTATTTATTTTATTTTACGTAGAATTAAAAGCTTTCCAGGTTATGTTTGAAATTAATTTTAGCGTGAAGCTTTTACTAAAGCCGTACGTTTAATAAAATATTGCTTAGCTGAGTTTTGTTATTAATAGGCATTGGCTCAAAATAAAATGGTCGCACCTTTGAGTCAAGTGAATTTTGCAATTAATGATATTTCTGTTAAACTTTTTGAATTTTAAGAGTGCTTTTTCTCAAAAATTTAATGTTAATTTACACATTTTCATTTAGAAATTGTTTTAAAATTGAAAAATATTTAATTTTTTGTTGATTTTCTGGTACGTAATAATTTTGTCTGAAAATGCATAATTTAATAAGCAAAAGCTATCATAAAATTTATAAAATGATTAGATAGCACAATTTGGCTAGAAAAGTATAAATTACTTTAATTTACCATCATTATTATGTTTTCCATCACTGTCCAGATACTTTTGTTAATTATCACGACACAAAATAATTTTGCAAGAATTCCGCTTAAATTAGCACAGATTAAAGAAAAAAATTAAAGGATCATTTTGTGTAAAAAAAATAAATAAAAAAATGAAAACCAAAAGAAATTCGAACCTCTAGTCTGAAACATCATAGCATGATAATGTTTCAGTCTTGATTTGTTTGGCTTGATTGCATCAACCGTTGTATTCTGTGCGTAATGTTTTTCGGAAGTTATCGCGGAAAAATGTCAAAATTCTGCTTAATTTTCAAGTAATTAAAATTCTGATTAAATTTTTTTAAAAATTGCTCCTTAGTGCACATTCGTCTCCCCCATCCAAAATTTGTTTGTGCAAAATTTGGTAGCTCCAGATCCAATGATCTGCCTTCTAGAATTTGTTTTTGCCAAATTTGATAGCTCCATATCCAATGATCTGCTTCTAGAATTTGTTTGCGCCAAATTTGGTATCTCCAGATCCAATGATCTGCCTTCTAAAATTTATTTGTGCCAAATTTGGTAGCTCCAGATCCAATGAACTTCCTTCTAGAATTTGTTTGTGCCAAATTTGGTAGCTCCATATCCAATGATCTGCCTTCTAGAATTTGTTTGTGCCAAATTTGGTAGCTCCAGATCTAATGATCTTCCTTCTAGAGTGTTGTATTCTATGCATAACGTTTTTATATCATGCTCTTTATTGAAAGAATGCAGCATAAAAACATTATCATGTTAAAATTCGATTGAGATATAAATTATTGTAGAATTATTATAAAAATTTGAAACATTTTTAAAATGTGTTAATACCTATGTAAGAGACTGTTAAAGCAATAAAACCAAAATTTCAAACCAAAAAAAATCTAATAATTGAAAAATTTGAAATAAATAACAGCTTTTTTAAAGTCTTTAAATTAGTAAAAGGTTTTTGAAACCTTCTAAAAAAATTATAAAGGAGAATAACGTGAGAGAAATATAAAAATTAGCATATTCACTGAATGCAATAAAAGTAAAATTGTATATAGAAATTGTCCTAATTAAAGCTTTAAAAATTATAGTAATTGCAGTTTTTTTTAAACGTAAAACTCAGATCGTTAAAATGATTTTTTTTAAAAATACTATCCTTTAACTTGAAAATTCGTGACAAATCACAAACGATATTTGTTATACTTCAAATGGCTCATGAGTAAAATTACCATCGCATTAATATTCTACTAATGTGTAAATTAAGAAGAAGCTAACTAAATGCTCCAAAATATACCCACAAATCACCTTAAATACTCTTAAAGCAAGAGAGCTAAAAAAAAAAGAGAGAGAGAGGGAGACAAGTTTAAAATTTAACACATGCCGCTATTAAATCGTTTACGTAAAGCAAAGCAATCAAAAACTTATTTTTCCCTTTTTTTAATAACCGATAATATTAATTTTTTTCCCTTTTCTCCCCCATCTACACTCAATCCATAAAACCAAACTTCTGAACTCGGATCGTTTCGAGGATCGCATAAAATATTTTATCTTTTCCCCCATCCCCGCCATTTTTTCCCCTTCTCTCTCAGCCGACAAATTTCTCATTGCCAGATTCCTTATTTACGAGTTACAAATTAAATTCTCGCTTGGAATAAATTACTCGACGTTCCGTCGCTGATTTTTATCTTGCCATGCTTTTTACCCGCAGATGAGTTGGACGATAATTTAATTAGGTCCATTAGGTGCAGCGCGGTTTTAACTGCAACCGCGTTCACTACCACCGGACTTTGACAAAAAGCATTCGAATATTCTTTTTTTCCTAGTGTTGTTGTTATTATTATTATTGTTATTACCCGATATTTACTTTCGTTTTCGTTCTTTTTTTAAAAAACTGCTTCAGTTCTAATCTCCTATTACGTTATCTCAACTTTAGCGTAATTAACTTAATATGGAAAATACTTCGTTTTAAGTTCGTTGGGGTGGCGTAAATTATAAGAGGCTATGCTTGTAGCGCGCGTTATATATATCGTTTGCACGTCACGCTTGTGAATAAGGCGTCTAACACTAACCATACATACATAGATATGACACCAACGACTTTTTTAACGGGGAGGACACACACACCAATAAACAAAACGGGCAAAAACATCGAATCGATCTTTTTGGGTACGAATTAAAAACCCGGAACACGTTTTGCTGAACCGGCGCAGAAACGCTCCGTAAATTCATTTACGTGAAATAGCGGAGAAAAATGAATTATCTGGCCATTTTACTAACTTTTTCCTCTCTGTTTTTTTAACCCTCGTACCATATTTTAATATCTCGCAGAAAATTGTGTTTTATAACTTGATTTGGGAAAAGAACCTTTCTAATTAATTACTCAAATTACATGTTCTGTGAATTAGAGAACGCCATTTTTTTTCTCTCTCTCTCTTCCTCTCTTCTCTCGTATTCATTGCGAAAAAGTTTCTTTTTGCTGAAACGAATGCGTTTATTGAATATTTATTATGTGCCCAAAATGAAGTGGAATAAATGAATGAACACAAAACAAGAAAAAGCAGCAGCAAGGCAGCCAAAGTTTCCTTTGATTTATTGTTAATGATTATAGATTTAGATGAAAAACATGAGCGTTCTGAAACGTGTAGTAAATGTTTTATGGCAATTATTCTCGAAATGTTCATTATTCATAATTAATTGAAGGCGTCCTAAAATAAAAACAACTTTATTGTCAATATATTACATAGTTATGGCGACTGCTCGTTTACCGAGCTCATTATATCCGTATTTTTATCTGTCTTAATGGTCTGGTGATTTATGTTTATGTTCAACCTTTGAAAGACGAAGGAGAAGGAAATAAAGAAGAAGGAGAGAGAGAGAAAAAAATGGTGAATAGGTTTTATTGCGAAGTTTTAATTCATCAATTGAGAAGAATTCCTTAATTATTTTAATTGCAGAAAAGTTCCCTCAAAGTGGCACGGACAGGTATTTTGTTTATTGGGACCGCAAAGGAAAAAACATTGTTGTGGTCTATGGTTTAGAGTTCAAAGACAGAAAGATTAATTATGGTTAATGCTGATGGTTAATGATTCTTTGAGTTATTTTATCGCTGTAATTACTTTCCAGAAGTTATATGGACGAAAATATAAAGGATAAGAAAGTCGTAAAACTTTCTCTGAATTCTGACGGTTAAATTATATTGCATCTTGTTAGTTTTGAAACAGTCTTATATAAATGGGATACAGTATTTTTACGCCCACTTTTTATAAAGTGAGTAACGCCACTTATAATCTTGATATCAAGCTACGACATGACATGTACAAGGAAGCCATGCCATTGACATGCACATGACTTACGACATGCCATCGACATGACTTACGACATGCCATTGACATGCACATAACTTACGACATGCCATCGACATGTCTAAGGAACCCGAATCGGAGGAAGAAGGTTATGGGTTTTATCCTTTGGATGTTATCTCAATCAGTATTATTCAAAACTAGACGACCAATATGGGTTTGAGCAGTGAGTTGCTCGCCGTGTACTGGCTGCCTGTTGGAGATTTCCTGATTTTCACCCAAGCGATATACAAATAGGCCAGTTTCCCCTCGAAATCTCAAGGAAGGCGATCTGTAAACCTGGATCGGCCGAAGAAAATAAAGGACAGAAAAAATGGTAAATATGATTTATGTCGAATTTTAATTCATCTATTGAGAAGAATTTCGTAGTTATTTTAATTGCATAACAAATATTACAGGTTTACATGAGTGCCAGCACTGACCGTGCTTCTACTCCAATTGTGTGCACTAATTAAAGTATGAAGGAGAACAAACATGAATAATAAACATGAATAATAATTTTTTTAATTGCATATACGTTGCTTAGAGTATTTATATTAGTGCCTCCCTCTTTTACGATTTTTGCTTTGGACTCCAGATTTTTCATTAAAAAATTGTTTTCTACTTTTTAACACATTGATAAAAGCGTGTTTTTTAAAATGATATTTATTTTTATTATTTAAACCCTGGATCGGTCGATAGAAATATAAGAGGGAATAATTTGAATAAACATAGTTTTAAAAAGCACACTTTTATTAATGCACTCAGAAGTAGCATTTTTTTAATTTTAATTGTGCTCTACTTTATAGCTTTTAATTTATAACTCACTAGCAGAGCACCCGGCGTTGCCCAGTCTTTTTCTGGCCAAAATCTCCTGGAAGTCTGGGAAATGAACAATATTTTATACATACCATAATGTTTATTAATGTTACTTTATTGCGGGAATATTTCTCAAATATTTTTTATGAAATGATTCATAAATTAATAGTACAAAAGATTCTTTTATTTATCATATATCATAGTATTACATATATTTCTTGCAATGCCAGCCAGCGTTTTGGGGCATCTTATTATTTTAGGAACCCAGGACATAAAACTTTCATGCTAATTGGTCCATTTGTTAAATGTCCTTCAATGACTCACCTCCACCCAATACAAAAGAATGCGAGATACGGCCCATTTCTCTATACAGTGTTTTTTTAACTGTATGGGGGGTCATTTTTCAACTAAAATTTTAATGATTAAAGTGTTTAAATCAAACAATGTTCGTCAAAACCAAACATGTTTCGTCAAAATTGCCCCAGCCGTTCTAAATAACATTTCTGCATGTCTTGACGATAATTATCATCCTAAGGGGTTATTTAAAAGATATTTAAACCCTCCATATATTTAGATCGACATGTTGAAATCTGCGAGTTAACTTTAATTTCAATCAGTCCATTTTTTACGTGTATTTCGGACACATTGCCCCAATCTACCCTCAAGCACTGGGTTAGGACTTCTTTACGTCAGCAGCACTTCATGTCTGTTACTGAGGGACATGCGTACAAAGTTTTATCAAAATCGCTCCAACAGTATCTAAATTCGTGTCAATCGTCCTATGTCTTTGGTCCACCCTACTTCAGGAATTGGATGAGTATTTATTTACCCCCTAAAGTGCTTTTATTTGACCTATGAGGAACATGTGTATCAAGTTTCATCGAATTGTCCCAGCCGTATCAAATTTCTTGTCAATCATCCATTTGCCGCATGTATTCAAAATATATTAAACCAATATATGACCAACCTAACCTTAGAGATTCGGTTAGCGTTTATTTATCCCTACAATATTTTTAGTTAGCTAATTAGAAGTATACGTACCAAAATTTATCAAAATTGGCCCAACCATATTCAACAACATGTCAATTACTACATGGCTCAAGGGCGTGCATGTAGTTTGACGATTTTGCCCCACCTTACTCTTAGGAATTACGTTAGCGTTTAGTTACCTCTACAGTACTTTTAGTCAGCCTGTGAGCAACGTGCCATCTGTCGTGTCACTCTTTCAAGTTTTATTTAAAATTAATTTATTTACTTAAATAATATTAATAATTCATTTCATTCTCAGAGTTATTTAATTTATATGATGTGTAAGTTAATTTAACGTAACTGCACTGCAGAAATTTTTCTGTAAAAAGTCGTGTGTTTACATTCTTTGTTCGAATCCTGGTTTTAAGAAACAGCACTTTAGTAACCGTCCCTTCAAAATTGTAGATTTTCCCCCGTCCCCTTCTTTGTGCGAATTTTCTTAGGTAGGCATTGCACTGTTTTGAGAAAAAGAACATCTGGATTTCCAAATTTGTTTCCCATGGGGGGTTATTGCCTTGTTTATCTGTGAGAAAGTCACAGCTGCAGATAAGGGTCCAGAGAAATTCTTTTCCCACAGATAAGAAGTGGTCAGTGGCAAAGAATGCCCAGCTGTGTCCTGTTTTGACCCACTAATTGGAAATTTCGAGCAAAAAATCCGTGCGAATTGTCGTTTGCGGGGGTTGGATTTTCCTGGGAAGCATTAAGCGTAGGGGTTAAGCTGACCTCCTGCTGCGAGGGTTTCCTCCCTGTTGGACGAGAAGGGAGTGTATGCTATTAAAATGTTGGGGTCAAGAATCGAATTTGGATTGGTTGCTGGAGTTCTTTCGTAGAAGGGGTTTGACCCGTTTTGACTATTTAAGAACACGCTTTTCGTTGGGGGTGGTGTCGCTAAGTTTGTTTTTGGTTTGGCGACAAAATGTATCAATAGTGTAAAGTGGGATTGGCGAAAATTTTAAACGGGTTTGTTATAAGAAGTGAAATTGTGGTGGGAAGCAAGTGGGTTCGAGTATGGTTCCCCTTGGCAACTCGGTTTCGCCAAGCTTTTGTATAAGTAGATTTTTTTGGGAGTGAAAAATTAATTGGAGTTTTGGAAAAATTTTGGAAGGAAGGAGTCAGAGAGAGTTAGCCGAGAGAAGAAGCGGCATGTTTATGCAGATACAGTCGAAAGACTGGATCCTGATTCCGACTTTGTGGCAACCAAAGAGAATTTGAGCGCGGAAAAAAGGATCACCCTTCTCTGAGGAATTGGATTAGCGTTTATTTACCAATACATTACTTTTAATCAGCCTATGAGGAATATATGTGAACAATATCAGCAAAATTGTCCCGGTTTATTAGTTTTCATGCCGATCGCACAATTTATTAAATGTTATAAAGGATTTTGCCCCACATTACTCTGACAGATTGGATTAGCATTTATTTACCCCTATAGTATTTTTAGTTGGCTAATAATCAGTATGTGTAGCAAATTTCATTAAAAACGCCTAAGCCGCCGAAATTGTCAAGCGTTTCAATAGGCCTAACATGCATTTTGGAGACTTTGCCACACCCTATCCTGAAGGACTGGATTAAGGCATACTTATTCCTACAGTACTTCAAGTCGGTTAATGAAGAACCTGTGTACCAAGTTTCATCAAAATCCGTGTAGAAGTGATGCTGGAACAAACATACTTACATACGTTGAGTTTTATGTATATAGATTATTATAAATATTATTGGAAACATGGAATAAATTTGTTCTCCATTTCACTGCCAGATGCCATCGATGGTACTGAATCTAATTATATTTATGGAATTTAATTATATTAATCTATTAATCGATAATTAAGTTATAAATAAAATCGATTACAAAATTCCGTCTTTACAAACATGTAACAAGTCAAGTTAAATAAAAGTGTATAAAAATGGGGATAGGCTTTACTCTAAAATTTAGTTATGTAAGATTATTTAATTACTTTAATTGCGCCGAATTTTCTTTCAGGATTGTAGAGACAGGCATGTTAATTTATTTTTGAAGCGGTTGTTTAATTTATTGGATGGCAAAATATGCGTGGAAAGAAGTTGTGGTTTATAATAGACGTTCGAATATATAATACAGAAGTGTTTACTTTTTAGGATTTGTAAATGTTGTTAGTGGGAAGTGATTCTTTGAAGGATATTGTTGCGAAAGCTATCCAACAAGCTGGATAATTAAACATGACGCTTTATATAACGAATATTTCAGAAACTCGAAGCACAGGCATCACGAAAAGAACAGCAATTGCACAAATTAGCAACACAAGCAGTCAGCAAATCACAAATAATAACAGTAATAGCACTAACAATAGCTCTCAGCTTCTCACATCTGACAAACTCGCAATGAAAACAAGACTCCAAATTGACCCTTCGTTCACTCTTTATTTAAACCTTTTCCGACAGGATGCGACGTCACATAGAAATCTCTCAAAGATACTCCATATCTCCGTTCCTAGTGGAGGTAGGACCAAAATTCTAGCATTTTCGAATACCTTCATTTTGTCACCAAAGTCGCCAAATTTGTTGTCAAAATGGTTGCGAAGGTGAGGGGTATTGGCTTGACTTCTCCTTGATAGCTAGTAAGAACCTCTGTAAATGTCTCTTTCCAACCATAAGACTAGCATTGCAGGTTCGAAACAATATTATGATTATTAATATACTTTTTGGGAGTAATGTACAGAACTTGTCAATAAGTTTTAAAAATTTCTCTGAAATTTAATGGATTAATTTATGTTACAGTTTTTTGGTTTTCAATCAGTCTTTTTGATAAATGGCGGGATTGTTCATCCGATTCTCTCATATACTTCCACAATATAGTGCGCTTTCTGATTAGATTTGTCGTCTTAGTTTAGTTTAGTCACGTTGACCTCCTATGGAGAAGCAACACGAGGGATATTTATATGACAGCGCTCGTAATTTTGAACCACGTTCAGTTTCAGCAGCTTTGTCGCATAGTGAAGAGAATAGAGTATTGTTGCAAAAGTCTATCTGTGGGTGTATGGTGTAAACAGTCCAACACGCAGGATAATGGAGAATGAAGGTTTATTTACAAATATGCAGGAAAACACGTAGCACAGGTACAGGGAACAATAGTTCTTGCATAGATTACCAATGTAAACAGACAACTATTCACAGGTAATAACAGTTCAGCACTTTGTTATCTAACAACACAAACAATCAGCAAATAACTAGTAACGACAATAACTACACTTTCAATAGCGCTCAGCTCCTAGCTCGCACTGCGGAAGAAACTCTCAAGTCGTTCCCAATGGATCAACACGCCTCCGTCGTGCAAGCGTTCTCCTTATATGGTTTCCCCGGCAGGCCGTGACGTCACATGGGATGATCCAGCACATTCATGGCGTATCTTCTCTCCTAATAGAGATATCGAGAAGATTCCAGCACCTTTGAGATCCCATATTTCGTCGCCAAATTTCTCGCCATGTCACCAAGGTCGGGGTCCAGACGGGGCTGCTGTCGGTCATCTCATACTTACCCCTTTAAAACTCTCTTCCCAACCATAAGACTCACATTGCTGGGAAGCGACTTTCCATGTTTGTAACAGTATACATTTTCGACCTCTTCCCTTGGACCGATTGGGTCCAAAACCTTTCTGTGTCAAAACCACATACTGAAATTCAACCCTCTGACAGATTACGTGTTTCAGTTACAGTAGACTCTCGATTAACCGGGATGGTCGGGAAGTGCGTCGTCCCGGATAAGCGAATATCCCGGATAGTCCAATTTAAGCAAATTTTATTGAAAACTTTTGGTAAAATGATAGAAAATGTAAAATTATTATACAATAAGACATTAATAGTTTAATTAATACAAAAGAAAAATAATTAACAAGAAATTTTAATGTCATTTAGATTTACAATTCGTACAATTAAAAAGAAAAACAGAGTTGTAGTTTACCTCACTGTTTTGTGAAGAATGGAATGATAGAAGTCTGTTTTTGTTTTTCATTTACTCGTCGACGAATTATAGTACTCAGCTTCCTCAATATCATCTTTTCTGCAGGTGTGCTTTCATCTTCTTGCTCCAAGTAATTAAGTAACGCCTCAGTGTGTACTAATGCATCACCGTGATTTAATTTTTGTTGTTTTACAAGATTTCCCTCATCACTTTCATGACATTCTTCGAAATTCCTTGTTTCTTCTGAACCACAAGTTACGCGGGACACAATATCATCGTCACTTAAAACTTCGCAACATTCCAATGTCGAATCTTCGTTAATCCATTGTTCCACTGCTTCTTCATCCACATTTTCAGAACAGTCTAATTGGAGTCTGGCTGGACTCAAGGTGGGCTGGACGAGTCCAATACAATAGGAAGGGTTGAGAAGAATGCGGTCTTCCCGCACATTCAAACGGCCTCAATCTGCGCTTCCTTTTTCTGGGGGGGGGGTCGTCCCGGTTAATCCGCAACCCGGATAATCAGATCCCGGTTAATCGAGAGTCTACTGTATTTGCATTCACATATGCATGAATAGTTGAACCACGACGCAACTAACCCGCTTTCGGATTTAGTTCAGAATTTAATACAGATCTACAATTTTAGTCATAAAATACATATAAAATTTCACCTACCGAATTCATTTAGTCTTCTAGTTATCGTGTTCACATGCAAACAAGCAAAAAGGACAGACAGATAGATTTCCTGTTGAATTATTTGTTTACAATTTCATACAGATCTAAATAGTAGGTGTAAAGACGACATACCAAATTTCATTCGTTTATCAGTTTTTGAGTCATCGTGTTCTAATCATCATTCTAAAAAAAATTTTTTTTTCCGAACCTCAGGGAGGTCTAGAGGTAAGGATGAAAAAAACCTACCGGTTTTAACCGCAAACCGTTTTTCTTGTTTCGGTTAACCGACTTTTTTCGGTTATTTTTTTGTCCCATTATAACCGGTTATTTTTTAAATCCACTAACCGGGTAAAAAAACTGGAAGATACGCTCGATTTTAGGTTCGAGTAGACTAAAATTTACCAGTTATGAAGCCTTGAATTTAATCATCTAAGCCCAATCAACGACAACCGCTTCCTCGAGGCGTCCGTTGGTTGGAGGATTACTGAAAGAGTCTTTAGGAACAGATAAATATGGGACAATGGATTGATTTCCTGTGAAAACAATATTAATAAAAATATTTGTCTACAAACAGTGTTTTTTTATAACACCCCGAAAACCGGTTATTTTGAACGGTTATAACCGCCAGATTAAATCGGAGGAGAAAACAACCTGAATAACCGAAAACCGGTTATTTTGAGCGGTTATAACCGACAGATTAAACCGGAGGTGAAAACAACCTGAATAACCGAAAACCAGTTATTTTCGCGATAATCGACATCCCTATCTAGGAGTGCACTCATCAAAATCTCGAGGTGGAATTTCTTGACGATGACACTTCTTTGTTTACTTCGAATGCGGGAAACTAAAAACTGTATGCAAATAGACATCCATTTAAAAAAGAAACTGTTTCCCCGAAAAGACCAGTAAATTTAAACAATACAGCTCTTATCTACATTTTTTTAAAAAATAGAGATATGTAATAAATTAAATAACAATGTATAAAAATTAGAGAACATATTCTTTAATAAATATTCATTAATTGAAGCAAGACTGTGT
Organism: Araneus ventricosus; assembly: GCA_013235015.1. Classification (NCBI taxonomy): domain Eukaryota; kingdom Metazoa; phylum Arthropoda; class Arachnida; order Araneae; family Araneidae; genus Araneus; species Araneus ventricosus. The sequence continues at coordinate 15,082 of BGPR01035136.1, forward strand.
TCCTCGTCCAGTGTTTGCATTTATCTGATCATGTTAAACTGAAATTAAAATCCATGTTAGAGGAAATACTGTTTAGCAACGGATTCCGAGACTGGCACTTTTGGACGATTTTACACCGGATGTCAGACAATGAGTCATATGAACTCATTTCCGGAGTTCTTTGTTAGATCATGCTAAGTAAAATGTAAACACCACTCTTCCATTCCTCACTTTCCCCTATTTTGATGAAAATAACTCCGCCTGGCGCATGCGCAAAAGAGCGGAGGGTTTCGGAATCCGTTGCTAAACAGTACTTCTATATTCTTTGAACCGGATTAATCCCAAATTATGCATTTAAAAGGCTGTGTAAATCAAGAATTGCTGTGCAATTTTTCCGCGGACTTATCGTAGCGAACGTTCAAAAATGTGTCCAATAGCTTTCGATCTTACTGATTCAGATAATATTTTTTTATACCTCTGCTGCACATCCGCGAGGGTTTCCCAGGCTTATTATGAGCATACCATGAAACCATCCCAATTGGTTCAGTCTTTCGTGAAGATTGGTAAATATTGGAGCTTAAATAAACCATTTTTTCTAATCCAAATGCTGGACGGCCACTCGTCATGTATTTTATACGCATGTAGTAAATTATTCATAATTTATGCCCATGAACTTCATTAATTCACTTATAGTCCATTCAAATCCCACTTCAGGGATCACTTAAAATATGGGGATCAGAAACTGCCGTATAAGTAAGCAAGGTCTCGCTTCCAGGTGGCATATAGTAATGGTGGTGTGGCTTGCATGGCCCATTTCCGATGTCAGGTCGTACCCTCATAATGGGGGAGGGGTATCGTCGCATGTGCCGCTTGTAATGTCACGGCGGCCGGTCTTCCAGTATTACCCGGATGTTGATTATAATCCAATCATATCTAGTATTTTCAGTCATTGCTGTCGAATAGTAGATTTTCCATATAACCTGAAATAGATTTATTTTCCCATTAATCACAAAATAACTTCTCATTTCGAAATTTATCTTACCAACTTCGTTTTTAAATTTCAATA